>CAJVPV010003176.1:0-11679 GCA_910591835.1 Acaulospora morrowiae | reverse complement strand
TTAACGACGACGGAGGTTCTCCGGAGGTCTACGCCCGAAGATTTGCGAAGATCTTCGCCAAAAAAATTTCCTGATGTACATCATTAATTTTTGTCATTGTAATTTTGTTAATAGTGCTCTTGAATAACTAATTATGTATAATTTCTATAAGGTTATACTTATCTAGCCATGTTTTATTTAAATTAAATGGAATTGGTTCAGTAATAATATTAATTAATTTGTTTGATTTTTCGTAAAATTGGCTGCCATCACAAAATATTGATAGGTTAAATAATGGTTTTAAATCTTCAAGAGCCTTTTTTAAAGCATTTTTAGGTTTTTGTCAAAATCTATTATAATTTTTGCTTATTTCTTTTTGTAGTTTATTCAGAATCATTTGATTTGCCTTGATGACTTTTTCATAAACTAGATATTTCATTGTTTTCCTAAGGGTTTTTATGAATAGGAAATTGTTATCGGCAATTTAGATATAGAAATTAGATGCTAAAGGATATAGCTTGGGAATTTTGGCACTAAATGTTCTGAAGACTTGTATTGCTTTTTAATAAACCAGATTGCTATATAATAATGTTAGAGTACCATACTGCGTGGACTAAAATACTCTCCACAATATAATACCCCTTATGATTTTTCAAGGTTTAGAATATATTATACCTGGGGTATTGAACATAACAAATTGAAAAATAAAAGTATTTAAAATATAAAATACCTCACAGAAATAATGTATCCTCGATTTTAGAGTTGTGAAATATGACTGGCATATATAGTTACAAAAAACCAAAATTTATATTGTTTAAAATAGAATGTCACTTCAATATAACTGTATATACAATATGCATCGAATAGATTTTTAGTAATTATTGGTTTTTTTGATAAGTATAGTGATTTTTGTCATAGCAATTTAAATACTTCTTTATTTACATTTCATGTCTATTCTTTTTGAAAACAATATTTTTTCTGGTGATCTGATCTTGATGATGTTTTACAATTTTGAATGTTAATATACTGTATCTAGAATTCCAAAAGAATTTTCGTGCTTTGTTATAGCAAATTATATAAATTGAATCTGATAAGATTTGAGACTCATACTTATATCACAATAGTCTTTGAACTTCCATACGAGAAAGCTGTCAACACGTCCTGCTTTCCTCAAACCCTTTCATATCAAAGTTATCCTGCAAGCTGATAAGGATTCTGACTAGTTCCTTCATGTTGTCATTCGAAAAGCTAGCATTATTTCTTTTTTTATTTGCTGCTAGTATTGATTGTATACAATAGATATTTATAATTTACCCTGTTCCATTATAAATCCTATTTTACTTCTGATCAATTTTCTTACACTATTAACCACCATTTCTATTTTTTCATGATCCTTGTTAGATTTCAGGTATGCAATCAAATCTATTATATAATTATAAAAATTAGTTAAATGAAGTTATTTGGAAAATATAAAGAACTATAAATATGCAATTCTGGTACATACACTGATATCAAGACTTTCTTCCTTTTGGTTTTGAATATATCAATATTTATGAATCAATATTAACAAGAGTTGGGATATTATTTTAAAATTATTAATAAAAATGCAGATACTTTGGAGAATTTTGAAAGATTACTAAATGCAATGCGATTAAGTGGTCACAAGGTATTTTGTCTCTTAAAAAGTTATTAATTATAATATTCTTCACTAATTTTTCTAGAAATAACCATATCTCCAATATTATCTTCTATTAGTAATAATTTATTATCAATTTTATCAAATGGTTTTTATGTATAGAGATCAATCAAATTATAATAGAGTTAAACATTATTAATAGTAGTAGATAAATGTAAATGAAAGAAAGAAATAAAATGAATAGGTAATATAAAGTAGATAGATATAGGTTAAAAGGAATGAATTATAAATAAGTTGTGAATAAATATAAGTATATGAGAAAACAAAATCGATGATAAAGAAAATAAATAGATTAAAAGAAATAAATGTATATAGGAAAGTATAATTAAGAAATGATTTAGAAAAAATAAATCCAAATGAAGATTTTAAATAATTATTATAATATAAAATATGTGGTTATAATTGTTTTTTTTTTTACTTATGGGTTTTGCAAAAATGAGTTAGAAGAAACAAATATAGTAAGAAAAAAGAATTTATAAGTTTGCTTTTTTAATATAAAATATTCTTTTATAAAAATCTGATATCAAAGATTCTTTGTATTAATTAATTTATTTATTCTATTATCTATATATAATATATGTATACTATATATCAAAAACAAAAATAAAAATAAAAAAAACAACATTTATAATTCTTTTTTATTTCCAATCAATATCATATTTCGGTTGTTCTTCATAGTTTAATTCTTTATTAATATCAAAGTTATTATTACTAAAAATATTTTCTTCCCTATCTATAATATTATCATCTTTAGCAACTAAAATTTTATAATATTTAAATGATCAAGTTATTAACCTAAATTTATATCTGACCATATATAACTAATCCATTCTACTAATGTAGTATAGCTAGATTTTTTAATTTGACCCATTGCAATATATATTAAATCATTCTGATTCATCCAGTTATTATAATATTTATGAATTTAAATAATTAATAATGTTTTTTTAATTAAAGTAATTAATGTTTAAAGTTAATATAATAAAATATAATTTATCTTCACTTTAAAACTCTTATTAATTACAATATCCAATAGTTGAACTTTAGAAATAAGATCTCCAGGAATAATAACAATATTTGTTGCTTTTTCTATAAGATGATTTTTTACTGAATCTATCAAATAGTTTCAAAATAAATCCATTATTAAAAGAGATTTGAATTTCCAAGCATGTTTCTAGTTATCCAGACATTATTCACTCACTATAGCATCATTTGTTTATTTATATATTCTTTTTCATTAAATTGAATTTTTACATCAGAAGGGAAATTTTCTCACAACTTATTTTTTAATTTAAAAATATATACAAGAGGTAATTTCATATCATTAGTTATGCATATGAGTACAACAGTAAAATTTGTTCTTTCGTGATCAGTTGTTTGAATACTAATTGTATGTGTGCTGATAAAATCAAGAGTAGTACTATAGAGAAAATTAAAGCTTATAGAAGTTTTATCCATATTTTCAATAAATTGTAATTTGTAATTATACTGAATTTGACAATATAATACAAAACTTAAAAAATTTTATTGTTTTTTATTTAACTCTTCTGGTAAATGTTGAGCTATATTGGTATGATAATGGTTAGAAAGTTTTTGTCTATGTATAAAATCATCAAGCCACTTATTAGAAAATTTAAAATTTTGAATTTTTGGATATAAATCTTGATAATATTGTTTTGTAGTTAAAGTTTTAGCTTTCTAGTTACACTTCTTTGAATAATAGCCTTGGTATTATTTTTCATATTAATAATAAATTATATAATTCATTTTCTAAAAGTAATAAGTGGGGTTCTTTGCTTAAATGAAGTTTTTGAATAAAAGAAGAAATAGCTTGTAATTGTAATTTTTGATTTTTTCACTCATAAACTTGTTTCAATTGAATATCAAACTTTCTTGCAGTTTTATGATTATTTTAGAATTTTTTAGTATAATGAATAATAAGTAATTTTTCTCGAGCAGTCCAAGAATGATGTGATTTTGTAGTAATATGTACTCTTTTAAAACTTTTACTAGCTCTAATAGGCATTATTGATTAAAACTTGATTAAAACATGATTAAAACATAATTAAAACATGATTAATGCAAAACACATTTTTAATCTTTTTTATATAATTTATATTTCTTACTATAATACTCTCTACTTTAATCATAGTATCCCCTTAACTATAATATCTGTTTATTTAAATTAATTTATAAAATATCCAGGATATTTTAGTTCACATAATATGATACTTGATAT
Source organism: Acaulospora morrowiae (assembly GCA_910591835.1). NCBI lineage: Eukaryota > Fungi > Glomeromycota > Glomeromycetes > Diversisporales > Acaulosporaceae > Acaulospora > Acaulospora morrowiae. The sequence goes on along the minus strand of CAJVPV010003176.1, from coordinate 7,765 downwards.
TTAGAGGATATAAAGGATTCTTTAGAATCTTTAACAGTTTTTTTTTGCAAAAAAATTTTGTATTTCCTTTTATAGTAATTTTTTTAAATACAAAGAGATTAGGAATAAGTTTTTTTTTATAAATTAATATTTATATAGTTTCTTTAGATTAATTTATATTTAATATCTTTATAATTCAATTATAATAATTAATATTAAGTAAATAAGCTAATATATCAAGTAATATTTATTAAAAAAATAGAAAGTTTATTATTAGTTTAAATCATTTAATTTAAATTTAAGTTTTTTGATTATATTATTATAAAAAGTTATATATAAGATAGCTATAATTATAGATTAATTTAAAAATATTTTAAATATTTTTTTTTATTTATTACTGAAATTTTTATTCAAATAATTTTAATAATTTATATAATTTTAAAATAAATATTTATAGCTATTTGATATTATAGTTATTATATTAATTAAATTTTTTTTTCAATATAAATTAAACAATTTTATAAATATGTCGGTATATACTGTAACTTACTATTATATATAATAAAAAATATTATTTTTTAAAAAAGTTTTATCTTGCAATATACAATACAAAATAAATAGTACCTATATTATTTTTTTAAATAAATTATTTGTACAAATAAAAAAATATTTTATTCTATAATTAATCTTATTTAGTTTATAATTTGATTAATAAAAAAGTTTGAATGGTTAATTTATTTTAATGATGTTAATTACATGGATGAAATTTTGATTCAAAAATCAATTATTGGATAAGAAATTATTGAATGTATTATAAATATACTTTTAGATTATATTTATATGTATTATTATAAAAAATTTATTTTTTATTTCTATAAATAGTAATTAAATTTATTACGCTTTAATCATTTAATTTTCCTCTTTCCCTCCAGAAACTTTTTCCATAGCTAACCATAATTTCTTCACCCTTCCGGATTTTCACCACACCCCGTCTCACCCAGACACCCATTTTCACCTGTCCACTGTGTAGATCAATGTATTCATGAAATATCGCATTCGGCTTTGTGAGAACACCACGATAATCATTAATAAACCTCGCTTCACTTCCCTTCTTTAATCCGTCGATGCAATAACGTCCGTTAAAGCTCAATTCGTAATCGCTGCCTTTTCCATTGCATTCCACACTTTCGTTTTTTGTAGATGTAACGACACCAGTGTATTTCAGAATAAGAGTTTGTTCCTTGAGATCTTTTGTTGCAAATAATCCGTAACCCGGATATGCCGGATGATTTGTTTGACCATTCAGCGATTTTACATTTTCCAGGGACTTTATTTTTACTAATGTACTTGGCATGTGGGGATCAGAAGCGACTGGAAGTAATGGAGACGAAGTAAATGGATGAATTGGATGATCATTTGATAATGGAAAGGTGTAGGGATGAGGTTCCAACGATGAAGGTTCATAAGTGTTATCAATCAGATACTCGACTTCGGATGGCCATGATAGTGGCATCCTTTTCAATGATTTTTTACTCATGCTTATAATCAACTGGTATTTTGTAATTAAAGATATATAGTATCAACATGGAGTAATGGTGGTACAATCACAGATTATCACGTACGGTATATAAATATGTACACTGATGATTTTTGAATGTTTTTCTATGTCCTTCACAAAAATTCATAGACTATTAGCTGCTTTGCCGACAGGGTTCCGAACAGCAGTTAGTGCAACGTATTTTCAATGTACCAAAGGAACACAAATTATTCGACAGAGTTCGTCACAACCTCGATTTAGCAACCAGGAAATTAGTTAGTGTCTAATTAATTTTCAATGAATTCGGCTCGAAAGTAGTTTACGAATTAATTGTCAATGTTTCAGAGTCCAATGATGCCCTTGATCCTCATTCAAAGATTATGCAAATTCTTAGAGAATCATCAGCCATGAGTAAATATCAATAATCGTATATCTATTAATGTTATTTTACACACCTCTTTAATTGAGTTCGAATTTTTAAATCAGATAGTCCAAGGACGGCAGCTAACTCTCAGATCAAATATGGAAGAATTTTTCGGTCCGGTGAGGTAGTTAACTATATAGTTCACGATGTTCTTCGAAGGGGACAATCCACAACTGAATAGATTTTTGAATTTAGATTTATGCTCCACATGATCTGAACGAAGAAAATTACAAGAATAAAAAGCCCACTAGATATAGAAAAGCGGTTCCCAATGTTGATATATTTCAAAGGTTGGATATTAACCCTTTGGTAGAATATAAGGTAAGGTTAATTTCCGAAATTTATGATCGTCTTTTTATTCATGAATGAACATTGTTCTAATTCCCTTTTCGTATTGCGCCAAAAAAAAAAAAGAATTTTAGTTTACTATCAAACTTTGTTTCAGATATGGGTAAAATTCTTCCACGAAGGCAAACGGGTATGATTTCAAGTTTCACTATATCTTTTGTTATAAGCATAATTAAATTAGGTTTCTGTTGTTCATACATTTATTTTGTAGGATTGACGGCAAAAAATCAGCGAAAGTTGGCCAAAGCTATCAAACGTGCTCGTTCTTTTGGTAATATTAATAATAGGAATTGACAGTTCATAAAACTTGTGTCCGGTTATTTAACACACACATATATATATGTTACAGGTCTATTACCTTCTACATACAGAAGAACTGATGAAATGGACGTTCCGTTGTTTACTAGAAACTGAATATCAAGGGTAAGTAAATATTGTCTGTTTAACATTTTATTACTCAAAATAAAGTATCAACCAGATTCAGACGAGAGGTCGTAATAATTCACTTTTAAATTCTTGTCTGAATTTTTGTTAAGGAATTCAGAATTTTGAAAGGACTCCATGAGAATTTCAAAATTTAAATGCAAATAAAGGAATCATCTTTATTAGGGTGAATTGTTCCAATTATTAATGTTATTATTGTCTGTTTTCATAAAGTATTTGTTAAATTTTATAAAGTCATACATATTTGAAACACAAGACTAGCTACTTTCAATAGCATGGAAAGTTTATAAAGTTTATTGAGTTTATTTATAATGACATGATTTAAGATATTACAAGTTTACAAAGAAAAATTTAACTATTTTAATTTCAAATTTGTCATAAAATAATTTATTTTATTAATTTTAAAAATTTATTAAAACGTGTTATTTAAAAATTATTATAACATAAATAATCAAAAAAATTTTTTTGTTTTTTTATCTTGATTATACACTCTTTTGATACAAAAAAAATAAAAAAATTTTAATTTCTTTAAATATAAAATTATATTTGTAAAGTTAAAAAATAATTTTTGAAATTTAATTATAATGTATTCTCAAAAATCTTAAATAAATAAATAAATAAATAAATTTTATTGAATTTGATACCAAAAAAATATTTTATAACATAAAATATTCGAAAATAAATTTTATTTATGATAAACATCAAAGTAATTTGAATTTTATACAAAATTAAAGAAATATCAATAAGTTATACTGTATATACAGTACAGTATAATAAATTTTTTTTAAAAGATCATTTTGATAAATTGATCGAAACAAGCATAATTCTTACACTTATGATCTTTTATACTGTAGTATATGGTTATGTTGTAAATTAATCGCATTATTTTATATGTAATTGATTGATCTCAAACAAGCTGATAAATTATGGTCTTTTGGTGACGCACGAAATTCACTACTAAAATAGTTAGAAAGTGAAATAAAATAATCAACATAAATGGTTGGTTACATACAGTGCAGTATCACCTCCCTGTGCGCTGCCATGCATTGACGAGAACGCCGTGTTACAAATAGAATCGCTGTTTTGTTTGTTTGGCAAAAATACCCATGGTAGAAAGGATCTTCAAAACAGACAAACGAGGCATATTTTCTGCTACACAATATTTTGATGTTAATTTAATTAATCTTAAAAAGACAAAACAATAATAATCATTTTATTATAGACAGTGACTTTTTATAGCGTTTGAAGGATCGCGAACAAAAAATTCGGATTTGGCATGATCGGGCTGAAGCAATAATTAGCTATAATAAATTTCTGGTTTACATAAGCCATGTTCGAAGGAGCACGAGTAAAAACCAGTTACATTTGTAAAGCAAAAAAAATTGATTGAGCCGGATTCGTTCAGGTATAAGTGGCGAGAAAATGCTCATTATATGAAAGTGTGGGTGGAAAAATTTTTTTCTCGCCCCTTAATTTTTACATAAATACTGTATTAAATGTTCCTTACCATCATTGATTTCACATGATCTTAACTCTGTCTCGTTGAGTACATAATTTTAGAATCATTCAGAATTACGAAATTCTGACACAAAAGTATCCCGAGTTAATTTTCGGTATTGTGCGACAAGTTTTCTTCAACTGCTACCGTCATTTACTTTCATTTACTTTAAGAAGCAACGTAACGTTTCACCCCTTAATGAAATAAAAAAAAAAAAAATTACCGTACCCATAGTTTTCCAAATACATTCAATTCATATATTTAAAGTTACATCTCAGGCCATGCGATCATGCATGATTTCTATTTATAAGAATTCAAAGTTTCCAATACGCACTTAATTGTCTTTCCACAAAATCCTATAAAGCTGTCAATATTAACTAACTAACAATACGGCAATAGTTTACAATGTCGGGATACAGCTTTCTGACTTCCGGTGCCCCAAGACAGCCCGGTGAAAGCAAGTGGAAATATCACATTCGAAAGTTGTTTACGCTAAAAACTCTAACAAGCCTAGATGAGGATAGGCAAAATTCCAATCTTGCCAAAACTCTAAATCTTTATGATTTAATAATGATCAGTTTGGGTGCGATAATTGGCAGCGGTATATTTGTGTTAACTGGTAAGTTCAAAATTGTGTCCTCACGAAAGTTTCCAGGAGACAAACTCATTGTTTTAAACAGGTGAAGCTGCTGCTACAAAGTCTGGACCGGCCGTGGTCATTTCATTCTTATTGGCTGGAGTTACTGCCAGTTTCGCGGCTCTATCCTACTGCGAGTTGACTTCCATGATCCCGATTTCAGGTTCATCTTATACATTTGTATATGCAACAATGGGTGAACTTATCGCCTGGATAATTGGTTGGGACTTAATCTTGGAATATTTAGTCGGTGCCGCTGCAGTTGCCGTTGGTATGCCCCCGAGTTTTTATTTAAGAATTTCAACAATGTTAATTTTTCTTTCATATCAAAGGTTGGTCGGGCTACTTCGTCAGTTTCTTTGCTGATTGTGGTGTGATACTCTCGAAATCTTGGACCAGTGCTCCCGTGAAATACGATATCGCATTAGGCCAATTTCATATTGTCCCTAATGCCTATTTCAACGTGCCAGCTTTCTTGGTTGTGATTTTTCTCACTATACTGTTGACAATAGGAATTAAAGAATCTGCTAGAGTAAACACCACAGTTGTCAGCATAAAACTTTTAGTGATAATAATCTTTTGCATAGCCGCTGGGACGCGTGTGAATCCGGACAACTACAAACCATTCATTCCAGAAAACGAAGGTACATTCTCGAGATTTGGTTTCACTGGTGTTTTGGCCGGTACTAGTGTAGTATTCTTTGCGTTCATCGGGTTCGACTCAATTTCAACAACTGCGCAAGAGACAAAGAATCCGCAGAGAGATGTTCCGATTGCCATTATGACCAGCTTCGCCATTGTCTCGGTTGTTTACGTTGCTGTTTCGTATGTTTCCTCTTTTTACTAGCAACAATCTATATATGATTTCTTTTTCTTTTTTATCGTCTATTGATTGACCACTAATGATTTGATTTGGTTTTATTTTTACATAGGCTCGTACTAGTAGGTGTTGTGCCATATCGACTGCTTGCGAGTCCTGCTCCACTTGCGGTAGCTGCCGACATGACGGGAATGAAATGGCTTGGAATAATAGTAGACCTTGGTGCAGTGTGTGGTTTGATATCCGTAATTCTTGTGTCTTTGATGGGCCAACCACGTATTTTCTTGGCGATGGCAAAGCAAGTATCTTACCATTTCGTTACATCTGTTCAAAATTTGGAAACTAAAAAAGTATTGATTATTTTTTCTTCCAGTGATGGACTGTTTCTCCCATCCTTAGGATCTAGGATCCATCCTCGTTTCCAAACTCCATATCTTACCACCATACTTTGCGGTACCGTTTGTGCTATAACGGCTGCACTGTTTCCCATTGATATTCTTTCAGAACTTACATCCGTTGGCACCTTGCTTGCATTCTTCTTCGTTAACATTGGAGTCATGGTATTACGTCTAATTGCACCTGATGCTCCAAGAAAGTTCAAAGTTCCGGGAGGTCCGGTTTTCATACCAATCACAGGAGCTTCATTAAATCTACTCCTGTTGGCGACCGCATCAAGAAATAGCATCATAAGATTGTTCATTTGGATGGCGATTGGGCTGTTGGTTTATGTGTTTTACGGACGACGTCATTCGAAAGCTAATAACTCCACAAGAAATGTAGACCTTGATAACGAAATGATGAAGACAAACGTTAATAAAGAGGCCGGTCTATAAAATAATTACTTTTTTAGCGGCGATGGAATTTACATGGAAATAATGGATGCGCCGTGGTAATAAATTTATTACTTTCTTTCTTCACTAGGATTTCTTAATTACTTTAAAATGCAGGCAAGACAGTTTCACAAGAACGTGATAAATTTAATCTTTGGTGTGATGTTTATTGTTAATAATATTTACAAACTTTCATACAGCTAATATCAATTAGAAGTGACATTGTATTCAAATGGAACGTATGTCATTCTTTTCACAATACATAATTTTCTATAATTCACCATGGGTATCAAAATAAACAATTTTCACGATCGGATTGCATGATTCTTTTTTTTTTAAAAAAAACAAAAAAAAACATGTATTTATAAATTTATTAATAATTATGTTAGTTTAATAAAAGGTATGCATTATTTGGCGATCTGATAATCTTGAATTGTTCAAAAGGTTAGATCAATTAATTCTTACTATCACTATTGTTATTTTTTAAAACCTATATTTCTTCTTCATAATTATTATATATCATGATTTAAAATCTATTTTCTTCTTTTGACCATTAATTCTAACAAATAATAGTTTACTCTTAACCACTTAATATCATATCGTTACTTACAAATAATTGGAAATTCAATAAAATATAAATGCACAAAAATCTTTTTATTGATTTTTTTTTGATTATAAATCAAGTATTTTCAAAATTTATGATATAAAAATAAATAAAAAATATTATTATTTGTTTATTTTTATTATACATTATATATTTTTTGATATACATATTGTATATACTGTATACATATATTTATATCATTAGCAGATACATTGTTAATTCTTGTATTAAAAATCTTTACCTGTTATATGACACCTGCACGAACAACTTTTTTTGATAGTTATACCTGATATAAGTTAAGAAAAACATGTTATTTAATGAGTTTAATGAAATGCCAATTTATATAATAAGTATTAAACAAGATATTTTATGTATTTTTTTTTTATTATATTATATTTATATTATATTGTATATTTAAATAAAAAAATAAATAAATAATTCAAAAAAAAATAAATAAAAATAAATAAAAAAGTAAAAATCATAAAAACAAATAAAAAAATAAAAAAAAATAAAAAAATAATAACTACAATAGAACCTTTCTCCATAAATCAATACTTTAGAAATTAATTTTTTTTTTTTTTTTTTTCCAACTAGCTAGGCCTTGCCTAACGTGCTTTATTTAGTTTACATGTGTTACTTCTTTT
>CAJVPV010003175.1:0-11680 GCA_910591835.1 Acaulospora morrowiae | reverse complement strand
AATTTAGTTCATATAATTCCAAGATTTGGTAAAAGTAATGAATATTTATTAAATAATTATTTATTTTAATATAATTAAGTTTGAATTTGATAGCCTTGTTGAATTTTACTTACTGGGCTTTGATATTATTTTTACTAGATATAATTGTTTATATAATATATTCAATTTGTATTGATATAATCCATTGGGAGACTTGTTTTGTTATTAATTCATTCTATCCTTTTTGGTTAGCTATTGCTGTAGTAAAATTATTAACTTTTTTCTTAAAAAGCTATTTTGTTATATGTGAGGATGATTTCCAGACAGGTAGATACCTAAATATCTAAATAATTCACTATAAAACTTATGGTGAATTGTTTGATTTTTGACAAGACTTGGTTTTTCAGTTCATTTTTTGCTTTTAGATTTGTAATAAGATCTGTTTTGCTTTTGTTATATTTAATTGAGTTTAGAAAGAGAAATAAAAAGAAAATATTCTGGTTAGTGTTATGATGATTAACAGTGCATTTGGTGCATTCCCCAGTTCTACATCAGTTGTTTTCTTCCCTATAGTCCATGAGACTATAAAAGAAAAACCTGTTAACCCATTAGGCAACTTTGGGATAATTACTTAAAATGGAACCAGAACCCTATAGGCATGCTTAAAGATTCAAGATCATTTTACAGGAGTTGTGCCCTGCTTGATATTTGTACCCCTAGATTTGGCAGCCTAAGCCAATTAAGAGCCTATAAAGTGTCTACTGGAAGATTTAGAAGTTACGTCCCACTAGGCCTGATGGTTTTCAGGTTTGGTAGTCTGTGCCAACCATAGGAACAACTCTTGGAGCATTTACTAGAAAGTGTAAAGAAGTAAGTTCCGTGATATCCAGATATGTGAGTTGTAGGGTAAAGTGATAGGAGACTTTAGTGATAGTCAAAACAGGCAAAAAACAAAAACAAAAAGCTTTCTGTAGTTCATGCTCAAGTATGAACTCACATTTATGGTATAAGTTGATGCTCAGGTTAGAATAAGGGCAGTACGTCAGTTAAATTAGACTATTTATGTAATAGTTATTTGTAATCTTTGATCTACAATAAAATCCTCATATTTATTGCACTTTAGCCCTTAAAAAAAAATAAAAAAAAATAAAAAAAAATATTAGTAGCTGCTTGAAGAGTTTTAATGTCTTGACTAATTATAATTATATTATTCATGAGTACTAATATTGTTGATTTGTTTACTGTTTTTTTTATTATGAAGTAAACTATAGAATTGTAGAAAATTGTTTAGAAAGAAAAGATTGGAATTTCACTTTTATTAATGCTATTATTGATTTCAAGTAAATCAGTTAATTTGTAATAGGTTATAATTTTGAGTTCTCTTTTTTATAATAAGCTGAAAATAAGTTGAATAGTTTGATTAGAGATTTTAATTCTCTTTATTGTCAATTTTAAACTATTAATGTTAACTGAATTAAAAGCTTTTAAGATAGCAAAGGAAGCTGTTCCGATTGTTTATTAAGGTTGTTTGCTATTTCAATTTCAGAAAAAGTAATTGAGATTGATTCCATTATGCTTTTGTTTTTCAAATTAGCAAAGTTGTATCTTGAGAGGAAGTTATGCTTTAAGATAATGATTAATAGTCTATTGTTAATTATTTTTGTAAAAATTTTTCTATTGGTTTCTATTATTGTAAACAGATTTTTATTATCTTTAAATAAAAATTAAATTGCAAAAAGATTTTTTTCATATATTTTATTAACTTTCTTTATTAAATATAGTAGTAACTTGAAAATTTGAAACTAGTTATAACAATTTGAATACATGTTATAATTACTAGAGCTACTATTTATCAAAACAATATGGTGTCTCAAGAAATAAATTGAATTATTAATAGCATTTATAGTAATCTTGCCATATGAGATTAACAAGGGGTTATGATTATACTAATTTGGTATATAATAGTTTTTATTTTATTTTATTTATTATTCATTTTTTTTTATTTTATTATGTTTATATTTTTATATGGTTATACATATGTCTTTCATAAGATTAAGTCTTATATAGATACTGTATATGTATAATATTTTATTTTGTTTATTATTTTGGAAAATGTTATAACATTGAAAATATATTTAAAGATACTCTTTTGACCTTTAATAAAGTTAACTAATAATTTTACAATCATAAAATTATTTTAAAAGTCTTTAAATAAAAGAATTTTATTCATAATTTTTATACCAGTTCTTTAGAATTGTATAGAATTTATATCTTTTATATAGCTTATATAGAATTGTTTTTTTTTTCTGGTAGATAAACATCATTTCTTTATTAATAATATTATATTGAAAAGTTATATACATGGTGAAAGAAACAACATCTCTTGTGTGCAAAAATGCAATAAGTTAAATGTTAGTCTGTTTATACATCTTTACCTAACTAATATTTAAAATAAAATTTAAAACAATATTATATATACTAAATATAGCTGAATAGCGGCTATGCCTACTTATTTAGAATTTTTTGATTGGATATAAGATGAATAGGAAATAAGAAAAAATTAAAAAGAAAAGAAACAAAAAAGAAATTCTATATTTGTTATTATATAAATAAGAAGTGTAATAAAACTAATTATATAATTAATAATACCTATTTGAAACACTACTTTGGTAGTTCTATTCTGTTTGAGTATATTAAAGAATATACTTTTTTGATTGGCCAGCTACTATCAAAAATATATAGTAGTGATGATGACATATTTTCTTGATAGCTAATAGTATGTGGTGATAGTAGTTGGTTGGTTGGATAGTTGTTTAAATATAAGATAATAAAACTAATTATATAATTAAAGAGGCTTATTCAGTGTGCCACTCTGATAGTTCCAATCTGTTTGAGTATATTGGAGAATATACTTTTGTGATTGGCCAGGCTACTGTCCAAAATACATTGTATATAGTTGTAATAATAATGTATATCCTTAATAATTAATAGTATGTAGTGGTAGTGATTGATTGGTTGAATAATTGATTAAATGTGATAGGTTTAGGTATAGTAGTTGTTGATTTGCAAAGTTAGAGCTATGTTGTTGTTTTTTAATTGATGATTGATGAAACATGTTTGTTGTTTTGGTGTTTATTAATAAAATAAGATTATGTAATTGAATAGATTTCCATTTTTGGTGTTGTTTACATTGATTTTTAGTTGGTATAATAGACATGTTTAAATATTTGGTGATATGTGATTAGTTGAAGATAGGATGTTGATTAGTTGCCAGGAGCAAACTAATTGCAGTTTTTTGGAAAAAAATTTTTTGAACAAGAATTTTTGATTTTTTGTAGCACAGTAAAAAGTGTTAAGTGATGGTAGAAGTTGTTTTTTGTATATACTAATAGTTCCCTAGGCCAGTAATATAAATAAAGTTAATGTGAAAGTTTGTGTTTTGGAATAAAATAAAGTTCTCCAAGTCAAAAACGTGAATATTTAAAAGTGGTTGTGTATTAATAAAAGGTGTTTTACTAAGAAATATAAATAGGAAAAACTCCAAGGAAAACTTGTAAAGAAGAAACTACCACAAGCCTTTTCTTATACGATTCAAGAGAAAAGCAAGTTCCTCAAGCTTGCTTACTCTTAACCAGAGATTCCATCTCGATGCAACAGTATGCTTCTTTAGTTCTTTAAGATTTTTGATATTGAAAGTTAAAGAGGTGTAAAGAACTTGTAGATATTGGAAAGTGAAAGGAATATTTTCTTTAATTTTGAAAAATTATGATAAAAGAATATTTTTAAGAAAAATGTTGTATATGAGAAAGAGTTTTTTTTTATAGCTTATATAAAATTATTAAAAAGTTATTTAAGTATTAATTAATATAGTCTTTAACTTTTATATATATATATTTTTTAAATACTAAAGTGAGACAACACTCTAGTTTTATTAATATAGATAGTTTTTGTTACTTATGTGCTATGTCTAGACTATATTAATCTTATATTAACTAGAACCTACCTACAAGTTTAACCTATCCAGGTATAGTCTGCCACCCTGCTTGCTTACTCAAGCATTACCTATCACATTTCTTTCTTTTCTATCTGATTCTAACTTCAATTCTATCCATAATTATCATCTTCTTTTTAGCTACCCAAGAACGGCCAAGGTCTTTCTGCCTTTGTAGCTACCTTTTTGGAATAAGTAACTAGCGAGCTGACGTATTACTGGATTGGGAAACCTTTTCATGGAAGAGATGCCTTGATATCCATAGGGAAATGATTATCAATTCTTTTTATTCTTACTGAAACAGGTATCTACGCATTTCTTGCTACTTCTGGCGATCGTTATGTCACCAACCGGATGATCGTCACGCCACTACGCCTTTTTTCTTGATAGTCACAATCTCATTGCTTGCATGATCGCATGTGAAACAACTTATATGAGAAACGACACTTTGACAGGTTATAGTGCCGGATACTATATTTTATTCTTTTATTCAACTGCGTTCACCTGAAGTTGAACCGGTATCTTGTGATCTGACCTGTGGAGCACTAACCACTGTGCTATAGACCCACAGGTCAATAAGTTAAATATTAACTTGTTTACAATAATTATATAATTAATATTGAAAAGAAATTTTAAAACAATATGTTTTGTTAAGTAATATTAAATAGCCATAAATATTTATTCAATATTAAAAAAAACAAAATTAAATAAAATTATGAATATATTTAGAACAATTATATTTATGTTAAATAAATTTTTTGATTTCTTAAAATTATGTTTATATTAGAATAATAATTTAAATATATTATAATTGATAATAATTTTTTAAATTAAAATATTAATTATTTTTTTATTTTTTATAATTATAATTATATTTAAAAAATTAAAATATATTAAATATATTAAATGGTTAATATAATATAGTAATAACTTTATAAGTATATTTTTTTTATAATAATAAATATTTAATAAATATTTAAATTACAAAAGTAATATTATAGTTTTGGTGTTAAAGATTCAATAATTATATTATTTAAAATAATATTTAACTTTAATACACGTAATAATTTTATTATATAATTTTTTTTTATTCAATATATATAAACTGATTCGAAGTCAATAATAGTAATAATAATAAATTATAATATAAGATATTTTAAAGTTAAAAATATTTAATATACTTTTTTATATTTTTTAAAATTTAATTATTTTACAAAAGAAATTTTATATACCAGATACTGTAATTTAAAAAATTTTTATATGCGCGCGAGTGACGACATGATGAGGTTACCTGATTTCTTATCATCGACACTATTAGGTGTCACAATTAACCTGATTTTTGATCTGAGAAGTGGCGTGCGTAAAGTGCGTAATATATAACTCGTGTGAGTTTGGCACAAATGTATTGGATCGAACTTTTCTTGCACTCGTGTTTAAAAATTTGACGCAAAAATTACAATATATAAGATATTCTTATAAAAAGATTTATCTCAACGAACACTTCCTAAAAATTTTTTTCGAAAAGTAAGTTGTAAACTTTGAAAAGATGCGTCTCGTTATTCGCCAAGATTATGATGCAGTCTCAGAGCATATGGGTAACAGAAACACCTTCATATCTTATTGCTTTAAATCACCTTGAAAAAATAACCCTGTCTCTAAAATCCTATATTATCAACATTATTTCTTAGCTGCTTATATTAGAGATCGAATCAACGAGTTTAATCCAACTCCCGAAAAACCATTTGTTCTTGGATTACCCACCGGCTCCTCACCAGTAGGAGTTTATAAGAATTTAGTGAAATATTATCAAAATGGAGAATTAAGTTTTAAAAATGTCGTAACTTTTAATATGGATGAGTACGTTGGTTTACCGAGGTATTTATTTATTTTTTTTTATATATCTCGTACATACATCGTACAGAATCGATACATATCCACTTTCTTTTTTTATACAGAGATCACCCAGAAAGTTACCATTCATTTATGTGGCACCATTTGTTTAAACACGTGGACATCCTTCCACAGAACGTCCATATCCTTAATGGTAACGCAGAAAATTTGGATGATGAGTGTAAAAAGTTTGAAGAGAAGATGAAGGCTTTTGGTGGAGTTGAGTTATTCTTAGGAGGTGAATTAATTTCTATTGAATAAGGTTGGGATTTCATTTTTTCATTAAAATAATTATTTAAAACAGGAATTGGTCCCGATGGTCACATTGCGTTCAACGAACCTGGTTCATCTTTGAGTTCACGAACTCGTGTTAAAACTTTGGCCTATGACACAATTTTGGCAAATTCACGCTTTTTTGATAATGACATTAGCAAAGTACCCAGGATGGCTTTAACCGTTGGTGTAGGGTGAGATTATTTTATTTAAAACTGAAATTCTTCCTTTTATAGAGATAATATTAAGTATCGATTACATTGACTTTTAAATGAAGAACCGTGATGGATGCCAGAGAAGTAGCTATCATTATTACAGGAGCTCATAAGGCACCCGCATTGGCAAAGTGTATTGAAGAAGGTATTTATTTAACAATAGGATTATTCACTATCAATCGAATTGACTCAATTAACCGTTTAACCACTTTCCATTTATATTCGTTAGGAGTTAACCATATGTGGACAGTATCTGCAATTCAGTTACATCCAAAAGCATTAATTGTATGCGATGAAGATGCAACTTTGGAGTTACATGTTAAAACAGTGAAGTATTTTAAGAGCATTGAACACGTAGTCAATGATTTAATCGGAGCTGAGAATGTGGGATTACAAGGTAATGTATTGTATTAGGTGTTTAAGTCATAAATTCAAGTGATAAGGATTTATTTATTTATTTAATCTGTTAAATTATTATATTTCTTGAAATGATTTGAAAAAAAAATTATTATTATTTTTTGAGATCATTCCGCTCTTTATAACACTTATAATGATACTTAATTAATCAATAAATATCATTAAATTACATATTAACTGACATGTATGAATATAAACTAACTTTATAAATCATACGCCTCTTTTATTTTTTACTTGTATCAATAATCCATATCAATTAATCAAATCATAATCAATTCGAACTCCAATTGCAATTTAATGGCAACCTCCGTCCGTTATCACTGCAAACGCCGTTACGTTTCTTCTCGAACAAATGACTTTCGACTGTGACCTACGGATGCGGCTCTTCATGATGCAACTTTCTCCAATGCAATCTTCTAACGGATGAATATATACTATATATTAATAATTAACGAATAACCATTTATATTAATTTTTAATTTACTTTTGTGACGGCTGAATACAGGTAACATTAAGTATTATCCCACTCCAGAAGTAACTCCTACTCGGGAGGCATTTTATAACTTACCGTTCAAGAAGTAACTCAGTGACAACGGTATTATGAATTTGAGTTCCTTACATTGCTAATAATAATAATAATAATAATAATAAAAGAAAAGAAAAGAAAAATAAAAAAAAAATAGAAAAAATAAAAAAAAAAGAATAATTTTTTGTTATAAGTAATCTAGCAAAAGAACTTTAGAATAGAATTTAATACCCTTAATCTTTATATTTTTTGGCAAGAATTCATGTGCTTTAGAACTAAAATAGTCAAGGGAATTTTGTTGGATATTTGTGCGTTTACTATTTACTATTAAAGAATTGGCACTCAAGAAATTTTATAATATATTCAAATCGTTCTAAAAAAAAAAAATTGTGACATTTGATTTATAAACAAACATAAAGACAAAAAAAAACCGTTTTTATTTGATTCATTAGAAGCTTATTATATAATTTTGATTTAATAAATTTGATAAATTTACGACTTTAGATTTCAATTACAAAAAAAAAATTTTTAATAAGTATTCTTTTTATAATTAACATAATCTTTTTAAAATGCGTTGAAATACTTATTAGGTATTTGGATAAATTATTGTATATAAAAAAAATAATAAATTTTTTGCTAAAAATTTAATCTTGGCTTTTTTAAAATTATATGTAAAATACATAAGATTTTACAGGATTAATAATATGTTGATTTAAAACGATTTAATTATTTTTTTAGTTTATGTTGTTATGATTAATTTAATTGTAATTGTATTATTTATTTAATTATTTATTATTATTATTATTATTATTATTGTATTTTTTACAATCAACAAATTTATTATTTCTTTCAAAAAAATTATCTCTTGAATATAATAAGCATATATTGTATCCATGTATTTATTTTTATTTTTTTATTTTATAATTTAAAATTTATTTGAAATATATTCTGTAATAATAATTTATAATGTTGACTTTTTTGATAAAAATACATTAAATAATTTGTTGATTTATTTTTTAAATTAATTAATATTATAATAATATAAATTCACATATTAAAAGTAAAATATTAAATAACAATATTAAAAAAATTTTTTATATATTTAATATAAAAGTTAATCTGATTTATTATATATAATAATTATTAAGAATCCTAAAGATTCTCTTCAATTCTGTATTCGATTCTCAAGTTTATATTAGATTTAATAGATGGATATATTCCACCATCATTTTTAATAGTGTTCCGAACCTTATTTGATTCCTAGCAATTCTGTTCGATTCCAATTTTTGGAACCATAATAATTATAGAATATTAAATAGATAATGTTAAATAAAAAATAATTATAAATAATTAATACTTGTTTATAAATATTAAATAAAAAAATAATTTTATTATATAAATATTCAATAAATATTTTTTTGTATTGAAATTTTGTTTTTGCTATTTGAACTTATAAAATTATAAAATAATTAAAAATTCTATTATTAATTTTGAATAGTTTTAAAATCAAATTAAAATAAAATAAAAGTTAAAGTAAATAACTTAGTATTTATATATAAGTATTTGTAATGTTATTGTTTTTATTATATACTTAATAACCAGTATAAAGTAAATTAATTAATAAAAAATAATATAAGTTATATATTGTATATGTGGCAATACATATTAAATAAATATTTAATATTTTAAAATTTTTATTATACCACGCTTATTTAATTTAATTTGGGTTTTAATATTTATTAAAAATTTATTATTTAAAATTTTGATATAAGTTATAAGTAATATATAAATTTTTATTTACATGACTTTTATTTATCAAAAAAATTTTAAAAACTTTGTTATATATCTCACATATATATTTATGATTTTATTCGCAACGAATTTTTTTATTTCAAGTTTATGGATATATATTTTTAAAAAATTATATAGAATCTCCTATTAATAATCAAAATTAAAAGCTTTTTCGCAATACATTGTATATTATATATTATATCAAGTTTTTTGTATATACGGTATTTCATAATTTTTACATAATTTGTATATTTTGAGTACAGAAATTAAGTTACAATATGAATTTTTTGAAATTTGTCATTAAAATAATAATCTTTTATCAATGAATTTCTTATTATCCTTATCACTCTTTTATAATATTTAGGTTAACCAAAAATATTCTTGTTTCATTTTGAATGAAAACCTTAGTCTGCGCCTAAAAATATCAAATTATGTAATTATTACGATAATATATAGTAACGTACTGTGCTATAATGCCTGAATGCACATCTTGCATGCGTATGCTAACAAATTGACGTTATGGGAACTAGCCAGAAGTAATGAAAAAACGCCCTTTTTTTTTTGTTATGTAACATTCGACAACGAAAAGGTTGAATCAAACAATCGAACCATAGCTCGAATATTTATACGTGATGCACCTTTTTAAAGAATCATACGTATTTCGAAAAGTGCCTGTAGATACACGCTTTTTTCGGAATGCCCCCAACTAGTAAGGTTTACAATTAGCTCATTTTGGTAAGCATTTCTAAAAAAAAAAAGTAGATTATTCAAGTAACTTCATTTATGCGGCGCTTATTCGGGTACTAAAAACAATTATAAAACGTCGTAATACATTACTACCCTCATCTCGATCTCCACGCATTTTCCATTAAAAAGAGAATGGCCCTCATCTCATTTTCAAACATTCGTTAATCCGTCGGCCATTATACATCCGAAACATTATTAAAACAACTTTTCTTAACTACTACGCATCTACAGTCACTAGTTAAGGAGAAATGAAGTTCGCATCATTAGTAGTTCCAATTGTTTTGATGTGTGTCTTAGCCCTTGCCTCTCCCACGGCAACTCAAAAATATCCTTATTGTGACCATGAACAAAATGCAGTCGTTGAAAAAGATGGCATATCGAAATGCGCTCCTTTGACTACTTGCCAAGAAGTTTCGGATGGTGAATGTTATTGCATAGCCGATTAGTCGGGCTATGAAATTAATGTAAAATATGTACATTAGCTTATCAAGTCTCCATATTTTGACCAAGTATTCGTGGAGACATAATATATACATATTTCTTCTTTTTTCTTTATATGAACAATAGATAATTCGACACTTTAATATATCCTCCTTTTTCAAGTTAATTAGAAACGGGAAATTGAAAAGAAACTTAAATTTAACCTTTGTTGGTAGTTTTGTTTACTAATAGTAATCAAAGGAAAGAAGTTTTTAAAACTCTTTCATCATTTTGAGTGTGTGATTTGAAATAGAATTCACATACAACGGGCCCGGAATGTATTATCATTTCTCACTATTAATTCGTCGCATTACAGTTTTCACTTTATTGGTTTTCATAATCCATTAAAGTGGCCGTAATATCTAGAATATGTTATGTATTTTTTTTAAATGTACCGTTTATGTACTTTAGTTCAATTGTCTACTGAAAGTAAAGGTTACAATCAATTTCCATGACTCTGATCGTTTAAATTATATTATTATGCAAATGATATAATGTCTCGAATTAAAGTTCTTTAAACCGTATCATTGATATTCATTTTACTTTTTGTTCAAATCTTGGATACTCGACGTGAAATGTTTTTTATAGGTTAAAAGGAGTTTAAAAAAATAATGATGTACTTCTTTATAAATTGACGTGTAATAACAAGTACATGTTCGTTTAATAAAATTAGATTATTTGAAAAATACTTTTACAGTATATACTTTTATGTTTCTTAGATAATCTTGTCATGTGAAGTGAATACTAAAAGCTTGATCTGTATAAAATATATTTAAAAATGAGCTGATCTTGGAAATTGCAAAGATTTCAAAATATTCAAGTTATAATCTTCAATGTTAAATATATAAATAAGCAAAGATATAGTTAATATTCAATATGTAGATGTTTTATGACTTGATGTTTTCTTTAATTAATGAATATTATTATATTAATCATCTTTGCAAAAATAAATTACGTAATTAAAACTTATCAGAATACAGATGCATACAGTATATAAAGCTTTAAAAATTAAAGAATAATAATAATAATAATTAATTAATTTCTAACTATATTACTAATTGTATATATATGCTTATTAAATAATAGTAATAAAAGAAATAATATAATTTTTAAATTTAAATTGTAACTTGAATTTGTATAATTACAATTTGAAACAAAAATAATTATAAAAATTAAACTTTATATTTTTTTTAATAATATAATAATTAATTGATGAATTAAAATAAAAATATATATTTTACCTACTAAAAAAAAAATAAAAATAAATAAAAATATATATGTATATATTTGAAGATAATATACAGTATGAGTCATATATTTTTGGAATTTTTTTAACTTTGTATTTTATCTTAATATTAAATAAAAAAATCA
>CAJVPV010003174.1:0-11682 GCA_910591835.1 Acaulospora morrowiae | reverse complement strand
AAATAAATAAATAATATTTTGAAATTTATATAAATTATATTGTTATTGTCTTGAAAGAGCAAAATAAAAGTTGTGTTGATTTAAACTTGTTGTAAACAGGATGATTCTATTGAATAAAAGTAAATAAAAACCAAATAAAAAAAAATAAAAGAAAATAATCAAAGAAATATCAAAATAAATTAAAGTTTTATAATTATATGCTTAGTTGTTTATAATTATTAATGATTGTTTTTTATAGTTGGAGGAAAATACAACCCTTTTATAATATTTTAGTCAATTGTTAGTTACTTCTAATTAATTATTTATATGTAATTCATTTATTTATATAAAAAATTAATCAGAAATTATTTATTATAGTTTGAACAATTATCAAAAAGAATTTCTGTCTATAACAGAAAAAGCTAAATTACTTATTAAATTGCTATATTAATTGCTTTTGAACTCTTAACAAATGTTGTTCCTCTAGTCTTTTCTCAAATAGTTACTTTATCCAGAAAAATCTTTGTAATTAGAATTTTGATCTATGGTGCTCCGAATTTGTTATGCCATTCAAAATTATATAAACATTTTAAAAATTTTCGAAACAGAAATAATTTATAGTTTGAGATTCCTTTCCTTCTCAAAACTCTCTCAAAAAATATTTATTTTCCACTCTTCTTCCCAAGGATTGGGTTGACATCCTATTTCACTCAGATACAAAGCCACCTCTTTCACAAAAATTTGAAAAAGTAAATAAAATCATAGAAACAAACTTTCCAATTATGGACAAAAAATACTTCAGAGAAAATAATATTAAAGCATACAAACACTTCTTATTTGACAAAATTCCTGATTCTTGGATCACTATTTCTAAAAAATCCCAACTATCTGACTTGTTAACACTTGCAAACTTTATTATAAATAATAATCTTAATATTGAATTGCCAATTATTAACGATTCTAACTTCTCAATCAAAATCTGTAAACTAAGAGAACACTAGTTTTCAAAGACTTTCCAAGGATTATATCCTTCAAATTGAACTTTCTAAACCTGCACTTCAATTTTTCAACTATTTCTAATGAATAACATTAACTATTATATTAATAATTTTTCAAACATATTCATCTCAACAAAAATCTAACTTCTTTTTATACCCACTCTTCTTTTCTCAACAAACCTTCATCCCTTAAAATTGGATCTCTCAATACTTATGGTCTTAATAATATAACCAAACTCAATTGTCTCTTAACCTATATAAAAAATAAAAACTACAATATTTTTGATTTCTCTGAAACTAAACTTCACTCAAACAAAAAAATTCCCAACATTATTAACAACCTTCTAATTCATTCAAGCAACCTATTCTCTAATCAAGCAGAAGTATTTATAGTAATTAATAAAAACCTTCAAAACCACCTTTATAAAACCACAGAATTTCAAGAATATATAATCTCTATCTTTCTTCAATTCAAACCCAAAATCAAACTATATGTTATCCAAATTTATCTGTCCCATAACATACAAGAAAAAAAAATGTCACTTTTTCTTTCCAAAACCTCATTAATAATAACAAATCCAAAAACATTTCATATATTATTATGGAAGACTTTAACCCCACTCCTTTCAAATAGAACAAAACTCAACCAACCAAACCAAAATACAAATCTATTATTTACAAATTTCTTAACAAAAACTACTTCGACACCTTTTATCTTTGTAATTCTCAAAGTTAGCATTTACTTTCTCTAGTTCCACCGGACAAAATCATATTGATTAAATATGAATCTTTGAAATATTTTCTCACAAATTATCAAGTTTTTAATAATTAATACAGAACCAGAATTTCACAATAACCATAAAATAATCACACTCTCAATTTTCAATCTTTTAATTACAAAACTTTCTAAATCCAAAACAATAACATGCTTCAACTATAACAAAGTATCTGAAAAAACCTGAGAAAACTTTAACATCTATCTATTAAATAAACTTAATATTCTTGATGATAATTTCAATATTTATGAAACTTGGAAACTACTAAACTCTTCAATAAAAATCCCAATAAACAACTTTATTTCAAAACAAAAAATCAAAAAAAACTTTAATCACATATTTAGTAAAAATGGAATCATTTTTTACAAAAAACTTCAATTCATTAAATTTCACATTTATAATCTTTTCTCTTTCTTCTCTTCTCTTCAACTTCCTATTTCTATTATATTAGAATTAATTGAGCTTAAACTTCCTCAAAATATCTGACTGGAAAAATAACTTCACTTAAAAAACTCTTCAAAAATATGTATCACTCACTCAAAATTAAAAATAACTTTCACAAAGCTGAATCAATTAAAAAAAATATTAACAGAAGAATTTCCTATCTCCAAGAAAGACCCAAAGTTATGATTTACAAACATTCAATCATAAAAATCCTCAAGCATTTTTCTTCAAACTTATCGATCCAATAATAAAAGAAATTATAACTGATTCATTAACTATACACCAAACTTTAACTGAAAAAGTTTTCTGCAAAAGAACTATAAATAACATTATTTTTAATAAGTGGACAGACCACTACCAACCCTTCCTCACATTAATTTATCTATTTATAACACATTAATGTCACCAATAACTCAATATGAAATTTCTGAAATCATCAATGAACTTTCTAATAATAAGGCTCTAGAGTCAACTGAAATCAATTATCTTTTTATCAAAAAAACTTAATCAACCTTACTTCCATTTCTTTATAATCTCTTTAATAACATTTTTTCAACACAAGAAGTTCCAACTAACAGGAAAAATTATCACATATATCCAATTAGCAAAAAACTCCAATGGAAATATAATATCCAGGACACTTATCCAATAGTACTAATTAATTTCTTTTGCAAAATCCTTATCAAAATATTCACTAAATGACTTAGCAAAATTCTTCAAAATAATAAAGTTCTTCAAAAAACCAATTTTGCTGGCCTTTCAAACCAAAGTACATTCGAACCTATCCAAATCCTTAACTCCTTATATAATATCAAATAATCTTACAAAAAAAACTATGGATTCTTTCACTTTATATCAGTGCAACCTTCAACTCTATCAATCTAAACATGCTCAAAAAAGCCATGCAGAGAGACTTCACATTCCAGATTCTTTTATTAACCTTTCTTTTAATATTTTTAAAAACCATACTTGCCAAATAATTATCAATTCAGGATTAACTGAACAAATAACTATTTCTGATGGAATTGATCAAGGAGAATCTCTATTTCCCCTCTGGTGGATTATCTTCTACAACTCTCTTATCACAGTTCTTGTACAACAAAAATCCAATCTTCCAGTCAACACAATTACATATATGGATGACTTTAATCTTCTAGTAATCTCAAAAAGAGAAATTCAACAAAACTTAAACTTGGCCTCTAAATTTTTTATACTCAATGACATTAAAGCAAACTCCACAAAAACAAAACTCATTGTATTAAACAATTTATTCTCAAACAAAACTCTTATACAAAACAACACAATTATCTCTCCAACTCAAAAAAAGAAACCAGTCAGAATTCTGTGAATTTGACTTTCTGAACATAGTATCCTTACTTCCAATTAACAAAAAATATTTGAAGAAACTGAAAACGTAGCTTAAGTCCTAAAATTCAAATACATAACTGGCCTATGGCTACCTATATCTATAACAAAGTTCTCTTACTCCATATTGAATTCAAATTTTAAACAATCTTCTTAACTATTAACATGTTCAAAATTCTTCAAAGAAAAATTGATTCTATAATTAAATACAAATTTAACATTGAATGCACACTTCCTCAAAACTGGTTTTACAACTCCAATATATTAAATATTAAACTAATCTTGGATTTACAATCTAAAGTTTTTATCTTTAATTTCCAATACTTTCTCACCAATCCTACAACTCTTCTATTAAAAGAACTCGAAATCAATACTATCTAAAAATTTAATTGTCAATCATTTTGTATCTTAAAAAACAATCTTGTGCACACACATAATACTACAACATTTTCTGTTTCACTAGCATACCAATATTATTTGTTCTTTTGCTCAATTTCATACTGTCTTCACAAATTCTCTGATAGGTCTACTTCCATTATTTAAACCCTAGAAACACATAAAAAATGTCTAATTTTTGTCAAACAACTATTCAAAAAAAACATCTTTTATATTAAACAAATTCTTAACTACAATAACAACCAATTAACAAATTGAAATCACATTTCTGCAAAATTCGGTTTCAACACCCAAGGCAAAATTCCACAATGGTAGACAATTCTCACTCAAACTCAATATTCTATTAAAGAATCAATATCAGCCAAACCTAACCAAAAAAGAAAATGGATAGCATCATTCAAAAACAACAAAATTATTTTCAGCAAAAAGCAAAAAAATAACAACAATGATATTCTAACTAACTACTGGATCACAATCAACTATGATCCCAACTATTTTATAATTCTCACAAAATATTCTGGCTGCCACTTCAACATTACAAATAACTTTCATAAATGTCAATTTATATTCAACAACCCATTTAATCTTTTCACAAAACCTTTTATCAATAATTTAATCAAAACCAAAATAACTCAATCAGATCTTCTTAACATATCCACTTTCAATTCTCAAAACAAACGATCAATCCCTTCACTAATTCATATTCCACTTGATATCCAAGAATATCTCACTCAAAAACACTTAACCTTATCATTACAAAAAATTCTTAAAACAATTCAATTCCCTCTGGATCCAAATCTTGAAATTCTTTTAACATCTAAATACTCTTCCAATTTAACAACGATTACATGAAATTTTCTTCAACTCAATAAATTCTATACGTCCAACTTTTTCTTCTTTCTCTTCCGTCTTTTTATTTTTCTATAATACTTATTCTTCTTACTAACAAAACAAAACAAATAATTTTTTGCAAACACACAAAAATATCTAACAAACTTTTCCTTCCAATCACTAAAAAAAATACAAATTATTATATGCCACTATCATTAGCAATATTCACAATATCATTCAAATATTACAAATATCCTGTTCTTTCTATAAACCCACCTTAGCAATAAAAAAACTCCAACCTTACAATATAATTATTCCTCAACTCAATATAACTAATCCATTTCCTTTACCTTATATCTTATTTAATACTCAAAATAATCCACTTCCTTCAACACAAGATCTTATCAAAAAATAAATAAAACAATTAGACTAACCAATATAATCTACTCTCAAAGAGCAAAAACTACTTTTAAATCCAACTTCTCTCTTCTACAACATACACTTACTTTTCTCAAAAAAAATCCTTTATCAATCACCCAATCTCAATTTATTCTATATAACTTCTGCTTCGAAATTCTTTCCAATACATTACCAACTAAATCTCACTTACACTCTACCTTACCCCACCTCTATATTAATAATCTCTGTTCCTGTTGTAACACTGCTCCAGAAACCACACATCATATCTGGCTCTATAAAGAGAGCAATCCAGCTATAATTCAAATAATTAAAATTACCAAAGTACAAGCTATCCTCTCCTTTAAAAACAACAAAAACTTCAATTCAAAAACTTTTCAATAGTTTACTAACTTACTACTTACCTGTATATATCTAACACTTGGCCTCAAAAATACTAACTCTTTTTTTACAAATCTCAAACTAACTTCAAAAGATCTAAAAATTCTAAACAAACTACAAAATAATCTTCTTAACTTAATTTACCAGAAAATATGAATTCCTCAAAACAAAAGCATGAATGAAGAAGAAGAAATATATAATATCACTCAAGTAGACAAACATAGAAAAAATAAACAATCACATACAAAAAATAACAAAACAAAAAGAAAAACTCTATTGGCAAACAAACCTCTTAATTTATAATAAAACAACCACACTAACATTGTTATTCAATCTTTCTCTAAAAATCTATCAATGTCTTTCTATGATAGAATAAATTATTAAGAAGGAATTAGCTCTCCAAATATAAATAGTTACTTTTATTTTTCTTTCTCAAAAAGGTTTTTTAAAATATATTTATTTGGTAGTAGGCTAACATATATAATAATGTATCTCACAATCTAAACATTAATTATGTAATATTTTACTTAATTAATAAAGATCATAAGAAATTCCTCACTTAACATTTTAAAAAAAGAAATAATATATAGTGTCTCTTAATTATGGAATAATAAATTTGTATACTGAAAATTTTTGGTTCACCTTCAAAAATAATTATTTATATTAAGAAAGTTTTATTATTATTATTATTATTATTTTATTTTTTATTATTATTATTTATTATTTTTATTTTTTATTAGTTAAGAACATTAGATGCAAGGTTTTTATTAATAATATATATTCACTACTATTATATCAAACATATTTACAAAGTAGACTATTGTTATTTTAAATGTAAATTAATGTTATCAAGAAATACTATTTCTAATACTATTAGTTTTTCCTTTAAGCCAATTTGACTATCCTGGTTAACTGTTTTGTATTACAAAGATAAGTCCATATCCAGATGGAACTTATACAAGAGAAGAAAATTCTACTACTAGTTTTAAATCTACTCTCCTATTGATTCAATTATATTTTTTAGCTGCTTGCCAAGAAAAGATCATATTACCTTTTAAGAATTTAATAAATAAAACATCTGGATATCCCATATATTTTTTTGCCCAGAACCTTAGAGAAGATAAGTAACTTTTTGTTACCACCTGATGCTTTCAGTTATATCAAGTACATATTCAAAATATAATCTTCTTTTAAGCAAATAATAGATTGAGATAGTCTCAGGTTAAGGTATTATTTTATGTGATTAAGTTAGCCATTACCAATTTGAATTAAAGTTTTGTAAGCTTATTATCAAAGTTAAATTAGAAGCTTTTTCTTATACAACCTTTTTTGCTTTGTTCTATTTTTAGCTTGTGATTATTGGAAAGATCAAAGGTTTCATTTTTGTGCAGCCTAATTAAATTTGGAAATTGATTTTCACTAATTGAATATAACATGAATTGGAAGCTAATCAGTCAATTATAAATGTAATAAATTTTTATATTAGATGAGTTTAAATTTTAAACCTTTTCTTAATGACCTATAGAGTATTACTACTATGATATAGACCTATTGGTCTATTAAATATTTTTTTTAAAATATAAGATTAAAAAAAACTAGCTATAAATATTTTTTGCAATTTAGGTTATTTGATTTAAGTGTTTTTTAAATTATGTCTTTATTATAGTAACAAATAAATAATTATGTTTCTTTAAAAAGAATATAATAGATTTGTAAAATATTATATGTTAAATAAATTAGGAACCTATTCTTAAATTTTACTCTTAATAATACTAACTTGAGAAGCTCTTCAAGATAATACAAAAAAAATCTTTAGTATTATCAAATCCTATATAATTTATAAAAACTTTTTTATACTCAAAATACACAATTAATTTTATAATATCTTTTACCTTAAAATAATCAATTCATTTAACAAACATATAAAATAATTTAATAATAGCAATTATAGTTATTTAGTAGCCTTTAGAATCAAATTACTTTCAATTATTTTTTCTATATAAGAATTTTTTTACAATTTATATTCTGAATACTATAATGATTCACACTATTCCAAATACAGTTTCTAATTAAAAATATTTTTCATATATTTAATTACTTTGAAGCAAAAAATGAAGTCAAATAGATTATAAATTCAATTAATTTAATACTTTATCCAGACAATAGTAATCATTCAATCTTTAATATATAACGAGTAATGAAATTAGTCTATAAAATCACTATTAATATATTCTTAATAGTCAATTTTTACAATTTGGTCACAGTATTTACTAAGGCTCTTATATTTTTCATAATATTATATAAAAGTCTTATTATATTATGACAAATACATCACTATTTACTAGTATTAAATAAAATAAAACATTTAAAATAATAAATAATAAAAACTATTATAATATCAATAATTATAATATTAATATACTAGAGATTAACACTTTTCTTTATTATAACATTAGTTGCTATACATTTGTCTTGAAAAGTTCCTGGAGTTGCTGGTATGTAGATTGCAATAATTTGTAGTTCATACTTGTGTTTAAATAAGAGATCTGTTGTTATTATTCTGTCTTGCCAGATTTGTTTTTTGTAAATATGTTTGATAAAATATATTTTAATAAACAGTGTAACTCTGAATTCTTTGGTTTGTAAGCTTTTTTCACTTCAGATTATTTGGTAATTATCACATTTTCAATATTGTCTCTCTTGGTTTATTAAATTTGTTTCTATAAGTACTGTGATATCTGCATTGTTATGCTCAATTCATTTTGCTAAAGGGTAGTTTTGCTTGAATTAAATTTGAATTCTCTTACATTGGTAGTAATTATATATCAAGATTGTATTAAGTTATATTGGTTGTGTTGTGTTTGTAAAGTTCCAATAAAGTTATTACATTGCATTGTAGTTGGAGATGATTTTATTGGATTGTTTAATTGGGATTTTGCTATAATTCTTTTGGCTGTGTATATGATTAGAAATTATTGTCTTATCCTAATCAATTGAAAAATATTAAAATTTGTTGAAGAGTATTACTTATTACTATAATTCTTAAGTGTAACTGTTATTGTTCTTATTAAAAATCTTGTACTGGACTTGTTACTGATCTTTTTTTATAATAGTTAAAAAAGGTATTCTCTGAAATTGAGGTTTGAGATTCAGGTATTGTGTTACAATTTATTTTATATTTGATAAATTCTGTGTCATGTTTTTGTTAAGTAGTATGGATCCAATATGCATCTTCTTCTATATGGTCAAGTCTCTTGTTCATATCTGTGAGAGTAGATTAATTGTTTTAATTTCTTCTCTGAGTTTGTGAATTGCTTGAAGTATAGTATTATGTGGTGAATTTGTATCTTAAGTATTAATGTATGTATTTATTTGTAAGAATATTTTTGATTTGTGGTTGAGTATTGTTATAATTAAGTATTGTTAATAGCTTGTGTAAAAAATTTTTGTTGGAAGCATTTAATGTTATTGAAAATTTTTGAGTAGTTAATGTGCCTGCTAATTTTTATTTGATATATACAGTAGATGTTGATATTTTTTGATATTCATTTATTTGGTTCTAAGTCTTTATTCTAATATAATTCATTTCTTGCAGTTTTTAGCTAAATGATTTGTGCTGAGGCATACTGTACAAAGTTAGTTTGTTATTTTATATCATGTAAGTTATATGTTTTTAAGTAATATATAGAAATCCATAGCAGCTTTTTTGTGTTCTGTTAATTTGAAGCTGATTACTACAAATCTTTGTGCAAGTAATTTTTGATACAGGAGATATAACATGTTTATGTGTAAGTATCTATAAGTATCTGTTTTAGGTTATAACCTGTTATATCTGGTGAAAGATTGCATAACTTAAGGATGTATTAATTGTATTGCACTTTAATTTTATTGATATTTAGATATGAAAAGATTCTAATTAAATTAACCAAAAAGAAATAAGACTATTCTTGTACTGCTTGATCAAATTCTTCTTTATTGGTAAACTTAATATTAGTTAATTGCTATATTCTATTTATAATTAGTGTATATTATACATGTGTTCATATTTAATTCATATATTTTTTAAAAACCGTATTATGTTCATATTACTAAGTAACAATTAGTAAGTAATTGGAAATCATATTTAATTTGGAATCATATTGTCAATCAAATTTTCTTTATTGGTAATAAGAAAACACGTATAGTATATATTATTAATATATTCTAATTTGAAGAAAGTTTTTGTGACTTGTGCTTTTATTGCATACAGAAGAATGTTTCATACTCTGATTATTTTTCTTTTAGTCAGAATTGGATTAATTAATATAGTTGGTTCTATAATAATTTGTGTGTTGTTATATAATATAACATTTATAGCTTTTTTTTGTATTATTTTTTGAGATGAATATTGTGATTGCTATTTTAGTATTATTTTATATAGTAGTACATATTTCTTTAAAGGATTCCAAGTAAGAAATGATTTGTCTAAGGTTATTGATTTTTTGTTAAGTTGTTTTTCTTGAAATGTTAACTAGTGATATTTGAATCTTGTAACACCATCTTTCATATTTCTTATTCTAATCAATTGGGTGTGAAAGTGGAGTACAATTTTTGTCTCCTGTTGTAATTGTTTAATTATTGAAAAGTTTATCTGCTTCTTTGTACTTTTTTTTGTTTTTTCTGTTTAATTAAGTCTAACTATTGTTATCTTTACTGTCTGAAGTGAAGCCTAAGATGATGTTAAAGTTGGATAATATTATAGTTATTGGTGTATAATTTTGAAGTTTTTTCTGGTTGTCAAGTTTAAGGATCTTCTTGTATTTGTTTAGGTGTGGTTTTTCCTATTAGAGATGGATTGAAATTTGCAGGTTTTGGTTCAATTTGAACTTGAAAAAGGGAGTTAGGGTGTTTTTTTGACTAGTTTTCAATAGTTACATTCCTTTGTGGGATTATTAAGAAGTAAATTTTCACTTTTCTATTGTATTACTATAAAGGACAATTTTTTGAAATGGATATGTTGTGAAAAAGAGTTTTTTTGAATTGATAATTATAATATAATAAAAACTTATTAATTATGTATTTAATATCTTTTATAGTTAATTAATAATTAACTTATTTGTTAACTTTATTTCTATTTTTATAAATATTAGTAATATAGAACTTATAAATTAATTAAAATTAATTAACTTTGAAAATATTATTAATTTTGACTAATTCTAAATTATAGTTAAATTTAAAAAAACTCTTTCCCATATACAATATTTTTTTTAAAAATTTTCTTTTATTGTAATTTTTTCAAAATTAAAGAAACAGTTTTTTTAATTTTCATTTTTTAATACTTAAAAGTTCTTTTTACTTCTTTTATTCTTATTACAGGAATCTCAAAAAATTTAGAAAAGTATATTGATATATCTAAATAAAACCTAAGGATCCGAACGATTCTCTTCGATTCTATATTTGATTCTTAAGTTTATATTAAATTTAATAGGTGGGGTATATTTCATCATTTTAATAGTGTTCCGAACCTTATGCAATTCTATTCGATTCTATTCGATTCCAATTTTCAGAACCATAATGAAACCTTTAGTCAGGAAAAGACAAGTTTAAGGGCCTTGCTTTTTTCTTAAATTGTATAAGGAAAGCTTGTGACAGTTATTTTTTTAAAAATCTTTCTTGAAGTTCTTCATATTTCCATTTTTTATTAAAAAACCATTTTTATTAAATAATTATTTTTTGTTCTTAAAGGGCAGTTCTTTAATTCAAAAAATCAAACCTTACATTACTATTGTTTATATTGTTGGATTAAAGTACCAGCAGTATATATAATACTCATTTTTCAATATTACTCAGCATAATATATTGTGTTACAAAAAATCAAAAATTTTTATTCAAAAAATTTCTCACCAAAAAACTGCAATCAGTTTACTTCTGTCAATTGATTACCATTTTAAATTTAACCAATCAATTACTATCATATACTATTAAATATCAAATCAAATTTGTATAACCAAAAATTATACAATAATTAACATAAACAAAATCAATTTTGACAACTACAATCAAAACAAATTTATATTACCAACTTATAAACCAATCATCTTACTAACTATCAATGA
>CAJVPV010003173.1:0-11691 GCA_910591835.1 Acaulospora morrowiae | reverse complement strand
ATATTGTTAAGCAAGTATCAGGTAAAAAAATCTGAATCTCTCTTCACCAATTACTAGAGATAGTAAAATCCAAGGTTCGTCAGGAACTTATAAACTATATAGTAAACTTGGATATCCCTCAAAGAAATCATATACCATGCAAGACTAAAAAAAAGTGCAAAGCTAGAAAAAAATTAATTTTTAATGATATCACATCTGAGTCTTTGTCTTTATCTAAATCTGAATCTTGATTTGACTCTGAATCATTTAGCTACAAAGTGACTACCTTTGACAACGATTATAAAGATTTTACTATGGATATAATGAAAGCAAAGAAGTGTAATTAATAAGCATATTGTATCTGACAATTAATAACTAATTATATTATTAATTTATTGCAAAGCAATGACTCTTTGGGTTTAGATATTTCTATATAAGTCATAGATATCCTTAATTTCAGATGTAGAAGTATTTTTATCAATTGGTTTAGTTATAAAAGCTTGAATTTCAGGTTCAAGCTCTAGATCTGAGTCAAGGTCAGAATCGAAAGTATCATCTTCAGCATAATATATTTCAGAATCATAATGATCTATCTTATGTCTCATTGCAATTCTGCTGAGGAAAGCAAGATATTGTGAGATTGAATTTTGATCACTATGAACTCTAGAAGCATGTTTATCTTCGATTTTTCTTAACCTTTTAGCTGTAATGCCATATGGTTTTAAAAATTTACTAAATACACCTGTACTACGTTTTCCATTAATACTTTAGACAGAATCACACAACTTTCCAATCACTATTGCATTTTGAATTCAGATAAGCAATTCTCTTGCACGTTCTGGATTCTTTTCCATGGATAGAAATGGTTGAGATTCAGAATTATTTTTTGCTTCTCCTTTATTTTTAATATACCCAATACAATATCAAGAGTAATCAGAATTATACTATTCCAGAGAATTTGATTTGTCAGGTTCATAATAGATAATACGAAGAGTAGTTACTTCAACAGGTCTTATACTCAATATCATAATTATATTTGCAAGATTTTGTAGAGTGGAGATCTCAGTGGTACAGATATTCTGAAGTCTTCTAAGTTCCTCTTCTAAGGAGAAGTGTTTAGGTATTTTAGGTCAACTGATTAATCCCAATTCAAGTTTTCTTTTCTGAATTTTGTTAGAAGCTCGAGTAACATTTAATAATTTGACATATGTATTAATTTGCTCAGATCAACTCCAACTTCTACTAATTTGTTACAAAATTGCGATAAACAGGAACTGGCCACCACAATCGCCTTAGCTATATTATTTTTTGAAAGAGCTAAGTCTAAAGCATATAATCAAATATTCTACACATTTTCAGTTTTTATATAATATTGAGCTTTTTCCTTGATAATAAGTTTTTTTCCTCTTTGTTTGATACAAAGCTTCTATTTGATTGTTTTTGAATAGGTGCCAGTGAAGAGCCTCTTTTACATCTTTGTGAGCCTTCCAATCTAATAACATAGTACCAAGCTCATTAGAATAAGCACGTAATTGAAGTGGATTTGATTTGGCAGATAGATTGTATTTATTGAGAATCTGATTCAAAATAGAGTAAGGCTATTAGTTTTGAATTTTCTAGTTCTTAGGATAGTTGCCATGATAGGTATGTAAATAATATATATATTGATAAGTAGATTGATTATACATTAGCCTACTTATTTTTTTAAATAAAATTAATTATCCTTTTTCCTCCTATGTTCAGAAAAGAGAGTATATGCCATATATGGATAACTGACCATCAATTTGAAATTTAAATTGTTCTTTGTATTTTAATATATATATTACATGTATTTATAGAACATTCCAGAATTTTTACTATATCAAAAGTATTTGAACAAATTTTATATTTTTTATTAATAAATAAATCTCTCTATCCTACTCTATATGTTTTCCAATTGTAGTACAGATGCAGTGCTCCTATTTTATAGAAACAAGTTGAGCTAAAGAATAGTAACATACAAAAAATTTTTATGGAAATAATATATGGAGTTCAAAAGCCTGTTTATTGTTTAAATGTAACCATCTGGAGATTCTACATCACTATTCACTTTCTAATAAAAAATTCAAAGATATTATATGCCTGTTTCCAAATATAGTTCATCTGAATTTACATTTTAGTATAGGATTCAGAGATAAATTATTAAATCAGATAGCAAAATCATATTCCAATCTGGACTATCTCAACTTAGCAAAGGAGACTTATAGTAAATTAATAACTGATAAGGGTTTATATGTAATTGCAAATTTATGCCATAAATTAAAATATCTGAATATTTCTAATTGTAAAGAGATTTCTGAAATAGCAATTTGAAATATTATTCATTTTTGTTCAAAGCTTCAAGAGTTTGATATTTTCAATTGTAATGTTGCCTACGCAACTATTAAAAAAATTGAATTATATATTAAAATAAGATTTTTAAATCTGGGTATTGCCATGTAATATTTGGAAAAAAATTGACTGAATCAGATATGTTGATTTAAATTTTACTAATATATAGAGAAATTGAATAGATCATGGTTATTCTAATTCTATCAGAAAATGGATACGAATAAGACACAAGATTGATCAAAAATCTTGGAATCCACAGCCTCTTTTTTCCTCATCTCTCAGAAAAAAGATATATATGTATTAGTACATGCTATCTATTTTTTTCTGGCTTTGAGCAGTTACTGCAAAAAGGTGTGAGGTCCTGAAAAAAATAATTGGTATATAGTAAGCATATGATTATATTTCATATCTAGAATCAGGTAAATCAGATATATTATTCTCAAGCATAGCAATTTTTGCATATAATTCAGCTTGCTTTTTTCTGTGATAATTTTCTCTACTTTAATATTTGCCTATGTATTTATTATATGTATTATGAATAGATACATTTAATTTGCCACAATTTCTATAAGAAGTATGTACTGGAGATTTCCAATAAACATAACATTCTTCTGGTCTATAACTACCTTTTCCGCTGATTTTTTCAACTCTATTAATATATGGATATTTATAAAAAGGTATCAGGCTTCATAACTTTTATATATAAGAATTACTTCAATCAAGTATATATATTTTTTAACATCCAGCTGAAATTTCTGAATTAATTATTTTATTTTAAAGATTTATCTACAGATTATTATTGTTTCAAAATTATATTACATATACTTTTTGTCAAATCAAACAATACACATATACAAATAACACATATACAAATCAATAAATGAGTTTGTCTAGTGAAGCAAAAAAACATTTTTGTGAATCATTATTGCTAAGCAGGCCCAAGGAAGTGATGAATCAACGAAACTCTATTTCCCCTAAAGGGTTATAGCTTTTTGAGCATATAACAACAGTGCTTAAATCAAAAGTCAGCTGAATATAATGAAGCAAAATGGCTTTTTATGGATTTAACAAATCTTGATTATAAATCCAGTCATAAAGAACATATATTTTATAAATACTGGCTTGTATCCAATAACCATACTGACAAAAATAATACAGCGCTTTTAGATACATATCAACCTGAAGAAATTTATTCTCAATATATAATTTGAATGGCAGGAAAAGGTTATACAGTGATAAATCATCCTTTCGAAGTTTATAGAAGGCCAAATACATACAAATGTATTGATGGAAATCAGCCTCTTCACTTAATAATTAATATTGATACAAGGCAAAAACCTAATTCTATAAATTCTGAGCTTTCTACTTTAGACAGTGAAAAAATTACTTGTGATGATTTGATGTCTTGAATTTTGATTGCTTGTGCAGATGCATTAAGCCTAATATCAGATTGTATGCCTTTATTAAATTCTTTTACTTTAGCAAACTCGTCAAATGCTAAGAAATGTAGTTGACATATTATTTATTCTCAGGCTCAATTCATAGATTATAAAGAACTTAAGAGTTTTACAGAAAAAGTTATAGAATTAGTTGGAGAACCTTATTCCAAATTCATTGATGTTGGTCTTTCCAAATCATGTTTTAGTTTTTGGTTCCTTGGATCAGTAAAAGAAGAACACATAAAAAGACCTGCTATTTCTTCTATCAAAAATGGATTTCAAAAGTTAGATGATTATTTGGTTCAGCCTAAAGAGAATTATTCTGTAATCTGACCACAAACCTTTTCTTTCAAGGAGCCAGTAAAAGAAGAATTTCAATCTATCAATAATGAAAATGCTTTAAGTAGAGGAGCCAATCTAGTTATTGCAAAATATGGGTGGCTCCATATTAAAAAAATCGAGAAAGAATTCATCAACTTTGAAGTACAATCAATAAAAAATTACTCTATATGTGATATTAAACATAAAAAAAATCAACTTTATGGATTTATTCGAAAAATGGGCATTTTATACTTAAGTGTTATTGTCAAAAACAGTACAAGCCAGATCATAAGGGCCTTAACTTTGATAAAGTATTGAACAAAGTTGAGTTGAAAGAAAAGCCTAAGTGGGAATTAATTGAAAGATTATCCAATACCATATTAAATCCATGCCCACTTGTCAAATTATCTGAAAAAATTATCAATATAAAGGAAATAAAAGATGCACCAAAAGCTTACACTGATTTCTTAAGCAAGAATCTTACCACAACTCTTATTCATTCTCCTGTTTCTAATGACAAAACAAAAACACTAAGAGAAATTCTCGATTTCTTAGCAAAAAATGAAACAGATTTGTCTTGTTTTAATTGGGTTTCATATCGTAAAACTCTTAGTAGGGCTCCGAAAAAGTACCGAACTGGTATCGAAATGGTATTGAAATGGTATTAAAAAGGTATCGATCTATAGTAAATTTAATATATGGGTTGTGACTATACATGTTGCTGAAATTTGTAAATCCTTGATGCAATTGATACAATTATTTGATGCAATTAATTGAATTACTATTAAAACATATAAATAATTGAGTCATGATGCAATTATTTTTGAGAATTTGGGAAATTGAGTCAACAGCAAATAATTTATATCATATGTATAGTTGTAACCTACTTATATATTTTTATAATAAATTTAAGTATCAAACTGATATTGAAGTGGTATTGAAGTGGTATCATTAGGAGCCCTAACTCTTAGCAATGAGACTAAAGCTAAAGTTGAAATATTGCAAAATTCTGGACTTTATGTATGTCATTATCAGGAAAATGAGGGTGATTTAGTTATACGTAACTGGAATGTTATTATAGTTCAAGTTGAAAGTACTCATCATCTCAATTTCTATAGAAAACGTTCTTACGTAGTTATCTTAGATAAAAATAATGCTATTATATATCAAATGTCTAGTGAAGTTCATGTGCAGAAATCTGTAAATATTATATGGAATTTATTAAAATCGGCTGTTCATGTTATTTCTATAAATGCATTTGCAAACGAATTAACTTTAAACTTTTTGAGACAATATCGAGGTGGAGATAAAAGAATTTTTGATAATGAATATAAGCCATATAAAGGTGAGACTATTAAAATTCTTTACAATTCAAATAAAGAATCAGAAGCTATATGTATAGGTCTTAAAATGCTTTAGGAAGATAAACGAGTTGCTTTTTCAATGATCTTATGCAAAAAAGCATGAGCTTTGGCAAACCAAACTTCCAAACTGCAAAAATCAGATGGCTCGCATATTTTATCATGAGTTTATTTTGATCAAATGGATGGAAAGTAATGGCAAGATGACTTTGCTGATATTAATGCTACTTGGAGTAGTCTTGATTATATGGTTTATACAAATACTGTAAAAGCTGATATTTCTTTTGAAATTTTCAATCATTTTGATACTGTTATAGAAATAAGCAATATTAATACAGGAGTATATGCTAAAGCTTTTGTACAAATGTTTTATCAAGTTTGTGATTGTCCATATCATATTATTTTTTTTATAATAGTAAAAAAACTGGTATTTTCAAAGAATCAAATTGTGATCTTATTCGTGCTGAACTTTTTGCCCTGAAATCTGGTGACTTGCCAACTGCTATAAAAGGATATCATGAATGGAATAAAATTAATGACTGTTATATACTTAATTCATCTCCAGCTATAGAAACTTATATTGAGGTTGAATATCAAAGATACTTATTGGCCAAATATTTTTCTGATATTCTTTGTAGTCTTATTGCTAGTACTGGAGCAACTCTTGAATTAATTTTGGCAGAAGACACTAAAAAAGTTAACAGAAATGAAATTTCTATATTATTAAAAATATTGAGAAAAAAATTAAAGATGCATATGCAGAATCAATAGCTAATGCTCCAGATATTAGTTTCAATGAAGCTGAAATTCTTAAGCAAAATTCTATATACTCTTTTGCTGATAACATGACTCTAGAACATTATTATTTATGGAGAACATATGCTTTAGGTGATATTGGTGACAAGGATGACATTCGAGACTGGGATATGAATAATGATAATTGGATTAAACTTTGTGTTATAGATTTCGTAAAAAGATATAATAATTCTAAATCTTTACAGCATTTTAGAAGGCTGGCATATTTTAGAAGACAAGATTCTAATACAATAAATTTTATAGAAAATCTAAAAATCAAAAAAGAAATACAATGGAAAGATTCATATGATTCTATAGATCCGTCTTTAGTCAATTTGCATAAATTTTATTCAGCTAAGCAGTGGGAAGCAGTATATAATCTTGTTCAATCAATAGGTTTCAGTGATATAGATGATATGAATATTCTTTCTGGCAATGATGTGGCTAAGACTTTTAAGCAATTATGGGAAAAAATCGTTAAAATTTGAGAAGATGCTTTGTTATTCTTCGGTTTTAAGACCAGAGCTAAAGGATTGTCCAATTTCAATGCTACAATAAAATTTATTAATGCTGTAATAGGTAGTTGGTGCAGTTATACTATCAAAAGTAGTGCAACTCATATAGGTTCTAAGGGACATCAGTTATGGAAAAAAATATATTGGATTGATCGCAATCCATATGGTGAAGCTGGCTTTAATAATCAAGAAGAAGTAATGGCTAGGAAGTTAGACAATTCTGAATATTGTCCTATAGCTTCAGTTCTTCTATCATATAAATTAAAAGTAATTGACAAAATTCAGGATTTTTTTGATTCAATGCCCATTACTACTGATATCGCCATTTCAAAATTCAGTAATGAGGTTTGGGAAAAGAGTTCTTGCAATAGTATAGTTAATAAATCTGTAACAGATTTGCCACAATTGTTCTCTATAGTATTGGCTCAAGATTAATCAAATAATTCCAAGCAATTCTCAAGTATTACTAAAACTAATATTGAAATACCTAAATCCTTAATTTTCCTATCTTCAGAATTTCTTATTAGAAATGAATCTGATATAGATACTCTTATCTTTTATTTACAAAAAAAATTTTAAATATCAGGAAAAAAATTGGAACAATAGTGAACCAAGATTGCATTTGAAATACGAGATAACTATAATTATTGAAAAAAAGAGCATATGAGTATGGATAAAAATGTTTTTTTGAAATACAAGTAAAATTTTGAGGCTAAAATAAAAGTTTCTACTATTCTGCACAAAAAAGAATTGAAAAATAAATCTTTAGCAATCATTGAATATGTGTAACTATTGTTTAAGATAATACAATCTAGTTGAGTAGTAATTTTCGGAGCAGAGAGATTGCTACATTCAGCTAGTTATTCATTTCAGATAAGGAGGTTTTTGTCGCCTCTTACAATAAATAAGAGAAAAAATTCAAATAAAAAATTAATAGGAAGTAATCGATAACTATTTTTGTGTTGTATGATTTTGATCGAGATGGATTTCAGGTGAGTATTATGTGGTAGTATACTAAAGCATTATTGGGTTTTTTTTTGGCTATGCAAAGTAATAGTATTCCAAAATATTTTAACATGATAATATCTAAAGGTATACTGAAATATAAAGATATTAATTATACAAGAAAGGGTTCAAAGATTGCAAAATATAATTGGCATTTGGTAGTAATCCAAAATATAATTATTATAAAAAGATATATATTATATAAAGTTATACTTTGAGTATCTATCAAATAGAGATATCCAATATTAAAAATTGGTAGTAATCCAAGGTAAAATTATTACAGATACAGTATATAATATAAAATTAGGCTTTGGGTGTCTATCAAGTAGGGATAACTATTTTGGCATTACATGTCTTAATCTTAATCAATATTTGAATGTAATATGTAAAGCTAACAATTGCTAACGATTTGAATACTTTGGTGTATTACAGATATGTTAACAATTTAATACTATATGCCTTATCCTTGATTGATACTCGAGTGCATTATAATAGTTAGCAATTTGGTACTATGTGCCTTATCATTAGACAATATTTGAACAAATTATGTGAAGCTAACAACTGCTAACAATTCAGCACTACATGCCTTATTCTCAATTGATATTTGAGTGCATCATACAAATCTAGAATATAAATACTATTTTGGTACTATATGTCTCAAGCCTGGTCCTTATTGGGAATTAATCAGAAAGTTAAAGTACTACACATTAGATTTTGACATAGTTCTCACATTAGATCCACAAATAATGACACGTGACTGAATGCATCATCAGCTTAGCAAAGAAAATCAGGTGACACTGACGATGGTATCATATTTTTGTTATCAAAAATGTGTCATAAAAATTATATCACGACACTGACAATAGTGTTGCATTTCTGTTGTCAAAAATGTGTTATAAAATATATATCATAACACTGATGGCAGTATTGCATTTCTATCATCAAAAATGTGTCATAAAATATGTATCACAACACTGATGATGGTGTCATATTTCTATCATCACAATATTTACAATGGTGTTCTCAAATAGCAATATAAAGGCAATATATATAGTATCCAATCTGTAGAAATGAAGTAAATATCAAGCTTATTGGAGATTAAAATAGGTAGTTATAGAATAAGTAGGTAACAGTATATATATAAGTAGGTAACAGTATACTCATAAGTAGAAAATAGTCTAGTATAAGTAGATAACAATATATATATATTGTTATTTACTAAAGACTATAAAAATAAAAAAGAACCTTTCATACTATTTCACTCTTCTAAACTATCCAAAAATCACAACTTTCAAACTGAAATTCAATTAACCATTACCTCTTCTGAAGAAATTATAATTGATCTATCTAACATAGTTGCTAATACATTTATTTAATATAAATATAATTATTTCAAATGTATTCAGAAATTAATATCACTTTTATTTGACATCTCTTCCTTTAATACTGAGTAGGTATTCATAGCTGCTCAGTACCATTTGACAGATATATTGTTTTAAATTTTCTTTTCAATATTAGTCATATGATTACTATAGGCAAGCTAGTATTTAACTTATTGTACTTGCATATGAGAGATGTTGTTTTTTTTATAATATATATATTGACATACACAAACCAAATAAAAAAAATGATGTTTATTTACAAAAAAAAATAATAATAATAAAAATAAAAATGATGTTTATTTACAAAAAAAAATAATAATAATAAAATAAATGAAAAAAGAACTGTCATAAATTTTATTTATATAACTAAAAAATAAATAAGATTTTTAAACTCAAGTAGATTTTAACTAGAGATTCTATTTTACTATATTAGTTATCTTGATAGTTTTTGAGTTTTTGAAATTTACTTGTAATAAAAAGAGTAAACTATTTTTTATTGCTTAAAATTACTATAAAAAATTTTTTTAACAAAAAAATGCAATCAAAAGAGAGTTTTTTATTATAAAAATACTTTTATAATTAAATAAGTTAAATAAAATTAATAATAATTTTATATTTAAATTGGGTTTTAAATATTAAATATTATATAGTTTATATTATATATATAGTGGAAATGAATTTAAACATTTTTCAAAACTGTATTACTATTAAAAGTATAATAAATTAGAAATTGTATTATTACATATGGTAAAAATTGACAATATGACCACATATATAGTTTATATTATATAATTTAAAATTATTATAAAATTTTTTAAAAGTTTATAAAAACACTATTTGAATTATGGCATTTTTATAACTTTGCTTTTTTTATTGACTTGTTTATACTACTTATATAATATATCTGATACTATTCATTTTACTATTAGTATTGTTAAAAAAGTTACAAGTTATGTTATATTTTTGAAAATTATAAAATATTATTATTTTATAGTTTACTTTGTAAAGATGTTTGATGTAATGTTAATGATATTAAATTATCAATATAAACCTTACATCTAATGCCCTTGACTAATTAAAAAAATATCATTGTTTTAATTAAATAGTTATATATAGTTAAAAAGAAACAAAAACTTATTACTTTTAAAAGATATAGTCTTTTCAAATCAATATTCTTCAATATTTAACCATAATATATTAAAATTAAATATTTATATTTACTATAGTATTATTTTGAAGGTATTTATTTTTTATAAATACTATTATTATACTTTATTACTATTATATTACTATTTTATTGATATTATATGATGCTATATTGATATTATATTTTTTTTATATTGTTAAATATAAATAATAACTATATCATGACTATTTTCCTATTATTCAAATAATTCTATTATTATTAAATTACTATATTATTGTAAAATAATTATTGCAATTGTAATTGCTTTGTTTCTGTATTGTTACCATTATATTATAATATAACCATAAAATTATATTTAAATTACTATTGTTATACTATTATTTTTTAAAAAATTTATATTTCTACTATATTATTACCACATTGTTAAAATTAAACACTTTAAGTAATGCTAAATATATTATAAAGATCGCCTAATGGCTTTTTTGACAAAAATATTTCAATATTAAATATTAAATGTGTCGTGTTAATAAGTATTCAATTAAGTATTATTATTATATACTGTTTTTGTAAAACCATTCATTTTTTATTTCATTTAAGTATGAAAATAGTATATTGATCTAACACCTGTTTGCAATCGATTTATTGTGATTTTATTAACAGCCATATTGGCATTTTTGAGATCAAACAATTAGAATTCAATCCTGGAAATTACTATTGGCAAAAGTGAGACATAACTTGAGAATTTTTAGTGGAGTAAGCACAAAGTACTAAAAATTTATTACTTTTTCAAACAAATCGATAACTGTTATTTATTTATTAACCACGGAACGGTATTTATGTTTTTGCTACAGATGGTATTTATTGTATCAGAAAGCATAAATATCAAATAAATCTTTCCAAAACAACCTCTAAAGAGGATATTGACTCTATCCGAAAAGATATAAAGCAAGTGTTTGGCGTCATCGTGGGTTTATTAAAAGATCGAATTAGTGTTAATAATTCTCTAGCTAGTAAGAAGGCTAGGATCAAGAAATTTGCAAAGTAATAGATAGGCTCGAAGAGCCATTGTTTTACAATAGATAGTTTTCCTGCCTCATGTCTTTGCGGAATTTTTTTTTACACCAATAAAATTGACAAGGCAAGATCATTCATTATTCCGATATTTAGTTTTTATACCGATAATAGAGGGCATTTTAATTTTGGATCATTCGGCCCGAGATGTGCAATTTCATTTTAGATATATGCTAATTTTATCTCATTTTTACCTGATCATATCTGTTATTGATATGTCTCTTTCTAGTCTCAAAGCCCTTGCGAATAATATCCTAAAAGAAACGGAAGAATTCGTCCAAGATGAGAGTGGATCTTATTGTTTCG
>CAJVPV010003172.1:0-11691 GCA_910591835.1 Acaulospora morrowiae | reverse complement strand
CGTCTAAATTGCTTTGATAGTTGTAAAGTTTATTAATAAAAATTTTTTTCCAATAATTTTGACTCACACTGTATATGATACAAAAAAAATATATGTATTCATGAAGTTTCCTCTTTCAATTATTTATGAAAACTTAAAAAAGCTTAAAAAGTTGGATTTAACAAATATGTGAATGAAAATGGCCAGCCAAAAAAGATCAATAGAGCTTCATCAAAAGTGCTTAGGCAGTATATTTGTTGGGACAACTCTTTATTAACAAGAAATCTTGTGATTAAATTGCTAAAAAGAGGTGTAGAGGTGTCACATCAAACTATTAAATGATATTTAAAGAAAATTGAATATTCAAAAAGCCTTCCATGAGGTACTCCTATACTTATTGAAATGTATAAAAAAAATCAGATGCTGTAGATACAGAATCATCTTAGTGATATATGGGAACAAACATTTTTTTCTGACAAAATAGCATTTAAACTCTACTGAAATACTGTTAGACATTAGTACAAGGGTGTATGACCACTTCATAGTATATCAAAAAGCTGGATAAAGATCTTGCTTAGAGATTCTGTATTAGAAAAAAATCAATTTTATTTCTTTTTCAACAGACTATAGACACAAGTTTTTACATAAGAATTCTTTGTGAATGTGTTCCAGAAATTAAAAAAATATTTGGCGACAAGTAGTGCTTTTAGCAAAATAATGACCCAAAGCACATGAGTTGCTTGGTGAAAGCTTTTATCGAAGAAAATATGCCAGATATTATTAACTGGCCATCAAATAGTCCTGATTTGAATCCAATAGAAAATTTATGGGGCATTGTCAAGGGCAACGTAGAGAAACATATGCCAAAAAATCACAATGAATTAGAACAGTATATGGGTAAAGAATGGCAAAAAATTTCAGAATTGGTTCTAATTAGATTGGTTTGATTGATGAGGTGACGTTGTGAGCTAATTATAGAAAGTGAGAGAGAATGTATCACATATTAAATTTTTTTTTAAAAAAATAAATTTAA
Source organism: Acaulospora morrowiae (assembly GCA_910591835.1). NCBI lineage: Eukaryota > Fungi > Glomeromycota > Glomeromycetes > Diversisporales > Acaulosporaceae > Acaulospora > Acaulospora morrowiae. Next base: position 10,679 of record CAJVPV010003172.1, on the reverse strand, counting down.
TAAACTTTTTATAAAAAAAATTTCATATGATTTCATGTAACTGTTTCTGTGCAATAAAAAAAATAAAATTCTGGTTTTTTATGAACCAGACTGTATATATAATTAAAATATAGTTTAATTATTTTTAAGAATTTCAAATTGTCTAAAATCCACAATAAAACAGTCAAGAGGATGCCCAAAGACAGCATACAGCTATGACAACTCACAATAGCAATATCAGGAGTAAGAGCCTGCCCCTACCCAATATCTGACCATAACAGACAGCCAAAACAATACAAAAAACAAAACCTAAACAGTCTCCAGTACAGTTAATAGCAGAGAATAGTATTTCAGTTAGCTGGCTATCCACAGCCAAAGATAAAATAGATATTACTTATAACTAGACATAAAACACTTATATGGAAATAGATGAATTTCAACAGGCACTTGTCTCACCTATCCTAGTTACATTCGGGAAATAAAATGAAAACCCAATACCTACTAAGCTAGACAGTGAGGTGAAGAAAGAAGAGACAGCCAAATCCAAGCCATCCAGACAGCTGTATGAATTTCCAACAGACTGATACATTCTGTACAACCATATATACTTCAAAGTAGTCATCCAAACAGCTAACTTCAATAACACAATGGAGCAAAAACTCAATGCAATGAAGCAGGCAATTGCCTATCTTGATTCCTACATAGGATCCAGGTGGAATAGTATTAAGAAGAAAAAATGATCATTGTCTCTTTTACTAATCAAAAAGATTTATACAAAACATGCAAATTAACTTTATAAGAAAATAACAAAAACCATATAATAGAATGGGCCAAGATTGATCTGACTAAAGCTAAAAGCAGAACCATCTGCATCTGAAACATTTTCCTAAACACCAACTAACAAGAAGTAAAACAGAAAATCACTTAATATAAAAGAATTAAAAATTTTAGAATGAATACAACAGGCATGTGGCAAAGTGTACTATCTGAATTTGAAACAGAAGAAGAATACAAGAAAATCAGTACAAGATGGAATATTTCATTCAAAGAAGAATTACTCAGAATCTATCTATACATTAGAACCTTTGAGATTAAAAAAGCACGAGACAAATATATCTTAAAGCTTACAAATTTTTCACCAGGTATCATAGGATATGATTTACAAGAGATAATTAATTTCATTAAGGCCGCATCATATTACATTCCCCACAATAGGAACTATATAAGGAAAGATTTGCATTCTTAAATTTCATCTCAGTAAAGACAAAAGAAAAAGCAAAAAATACAGAAATACAACTAGAAGAAATTACACTTTTCTGACATGAAACCAATACAAAGTTGTATGCCATTTGTAGTGCATCAGATCACTTAATAAAAGATTATAAAATCAACAAACACTAAGGGAAAAAGCAAAAAGATACAATGGCCTATATCAAAAATACAAGCCAGAGAGCACAACCCAAATCAGAAGAGTTCAAAACAAACAAATTAACAAACCAGCAAGTAATGACTGGATCAGACAAAACTTAAAAACAATTCAATAGAGCAACATACTGATTTCAAAACAAAAGAACATTTGCCCAAGTCATAAGTAATACAACAAGAGAAATCAACAAACTTATAGCAGATAACCTAGCAGCAATAATCAATCCACAGTTATTATTAACAGAAGTACTCAAAACAATACAAGTGATAGGATCAGAGCTTAAACATATCAAGGAATCCATAAGTAATATTAACCAGAGAATTGGCTATTTAGAAGACTTTGCTTACTTCTATACAGTAAACAATAAAGATCAGATGGAAGAAGTAATTGAAGATGGTAAAACATATCTGGAGGAAAATCATTCTAGCCAATTACTCTTAAACCCAAAGAATTTAATTACCAAAGGAAAAGACCAGCTATAAGCCTAGCAGCAGACACAAGCAATATTAAAGCTCAACAATACAATCTCAACTCCAGAATAGTAAACATAGACAACATATTTCAAACAGTGGTAGGTACACTCAATCAACTGATAGACATCATAACAAACAATCCATCACAATTCCAAAATAATGAAGAACAATAATAAAAAACAAACTAGGCAAATCATCTTGACAAACTTATTAGCAATGATAGGAACACTTAACCAACCAAAACAATGAATCTAATAAGCAATAATATACAACAACCTATAAGACATAATACAAAGCAAGTAGAAAGTATCACAATTCCAATAGAAGCAGTAAACCATCAAATACAAGATACTACCTGGAGAATTGTCACATATAACTATACATGTGGTGTAAATTATTTTGCTGTTGACTCAATTCCCAAAATTCTCAAAAATAATTGCATTATGACAATTATTTATATGTTTTAATAGTGACTCAATTAATTGTATCAAATAATTGCATTAATTGTGTCAAGGATCTATGAATTTCAACAACATGTATACATATAATGTTAGAAGATTTAATAACAAAACCAAAAAATACTGCTGGCTAGTATATTGCCAAGATCAAAAATCGACATTGCAATTATCACAGAAATCAAATACAAACCAATAAGTACATATATTAGAAGTTTCAAGAATACCACATATTTTGGAGTACTAACAAAAAAGGAACAGGAATTCTGATAATGATCAAAGAAAAAATTACAAACCACATTGGAGAAATCAAGACCCTGAGTGGTAGAGAGATCTGCATAGATGCAATTCAAAGGGATGAAACACATTAGCATCATCAAAGCATATATTTTATTCAGAGGAAATCTAGAACATATACCAATAGCAAAATAGATACAAGAAAAAGTATTGGAAAGACAAAGCAAAAACTGGAATATTATCACAGCTAGAGATTTCAATGCTCTTATTGACCCTATATGGACAAAAACTCAGCTAGAAGAAATAAGCTACCAACATTAACAACATTGTCCCTACCAACACATTTGCAATACATAAATACATTCAAAGAAGTATGGCCAACAAGATGCAGATTTATTTAATCTAACTCACATGATACATATACTTGAATAAACTACATATGGATGTTCCCTGAACAGAAATAAAACTTGGTATACATGGATATTACTATATCAAACATGCTTATATACAGTGATCATGACATCTGCACATGTGAAATCAACATCACTGAAATAGTTTAACAGCAGGAAAGATGACAAAAACCATCAAAAACAATCATTTTCGACTTCAAAAACACTAGTTCAAATCAATGGAATAAGTTTTAACAACAAATAGAGAATTAAATTACAGAGAAAAACTCAAAACAAGATATGACAAAGATAAATAGCAACAAACTATAAAACATTATATGGCATATCATTAGCAAAATGATATATTAACATATCAAGAGATGGAAATATCAAAAACACTACCAAGAAAAAAAACTAGCTCCATCCAAAAAGACACAATACCTACTTGTACTAAGAAAGATCAGTACATGGGGAAACTAGCTCCTCAAAAATAAAGGTAACCCAAACATAGCCAAGCAAGCAATTTCAAAACTGATTGACAAAATAGAACAAAAACATAAAAACAACAATAATATGCAAATAGATAGGCCAGCTGGAAATATAGTTACAAAAGAATAGCTGCACAATGTACAAGAAATATACAAGACAACAAGAAACCTATTACAAAAAGAAAATCAGGAAAAAAACAGAGCCATTATTAAACAATAAATAGAGGAAAGAATGTCCTGAATAAAACATGACCCCAAGAAAATGATTAGTACAATCCTGGGTCAGCAAAGAACATGTATTATAATGAACAAACCAATAACCAAAACATCAGATATAAATGTCATTACAAATCCATAAAAAATTAAAAGAAAGGTAACATCACATTTTTTAAACTCCACAATAAAAACCAAAGATCTGGATAAAGAGACCTGGGACAAATGGAAGAAAGAATATATACCACAACCAAATATCAACATAATATGGTATAGTCCAATAATACAACCAATATTAACAGATGAAGTCAAAGCCACCACCACAAAAACAAAAGCAGAGTTAGCTCTTGGAAGATCCAAGTTCAACTATGCCATGCTAAAACATATTGGTAATAAAAGCATTAAGAAAATTATACAAACCTTTAACAAGATCTTGGAATCAACAAAAATCCCAAAGCAGTGAAACAAAATTAACATCTATCCAATTTCCAAGAGAGCAGATTGACAATATGATTTAAACTGTACAAGGCCAATTGCTCTGTTAGAAACGATCAAAAAAATATTCACCAAAATCATTAACAATAGAATAAGCAACATACTAATGGAACATGAAATTCTCTTATCACTCAACTGAGCAGAACTTCCAGAAGAAGATACAGTATATAAAAACCAATTAGCATTCTTAACAATGTATTGAAGGAGGTGAGAGAGCTAAACAAGAAATGCTAGGTCCTATGCCAGGATATCAGCAAAGCCTATAATTCGATAAACCCAAAACTTCTAAGCAAGACTCTACAGAGAATCAAAATTCTGACAATCATTAGCAAGATCCTAGAAAATCTAATTAACAACAGAGAAACAAGAGTCATCACATGCCATAGTTTTATAGACAGTTTTAAACTAGTACAAGGTATAGACCAAGAAGACACAATCTCATCTCTGTTATGGTGCATCTATTATAACCCACAGATCAGTAGAGTGGAAAAAAAAAATATAGAATACAGGTTTACAGTCTAGAAATCCATAAACAACCCAAGTACATAGAGGAAACAAAAGCATGGAGTCTTATTAATAACATACATGGATGACACAATTTGGCTTGCAAGTTGCAGAGAGCACATCAACAAAATCATTGAACAATTTGCAAAGCTGGCTAATCTCAGAGTCAACCTAGAAAAAGCCATGCTTTTCACAATAAATAGTAAAGACACAGAAGACTTTCAATTTCAAAACCAAACAATCAAACTGGTGAAATTTAAATAAGCCATAAGAATCGTTGGAATATGGATCATAGCAATAGGCAGTAAAAAGCATCAATATAAACTGATCAAACAAAAGATTAAAATAACAACACAGATCCTAAAAAGAGCCATGATCACAGACAAACAGTATAGATATATCCTGAATCAGGTCATGATGTTAGCTATAGAATACGTGTTACAAGACACATTTCTCTTGAATCAAGAAATCAATATGATAAATAGTCAAATCAGACAAGCCTTCAAGCACAAAATCAGTATTTCAAGCACTGCCCCAAATAGCAGCATATATGTTTATACAGAATATAAACTATTTGTATAAAAGATAGTCAATTTACACTATATATCAAAAACTGGATAAAAACTTAAACAAAAACAATCCATGTAAAGTACTAACCAGAGGAAGATTGCAGTACTTACAAAACTGAACATGGATACTGAAAAATATACTTTAACCAGAAATAATAATTAACAAATCCAAGAAATGTTTAACAAGACAAATCTTACAGATGCTCAAAGAGAAAAATATTATGGTAGAACAAAACCAAGACTATAGCCTGATACAAATGCATAATAACATGAGATTGTATATAATTAAAGATAATATAGTGCAAACATAAAGCAAGAAAAATATCAAAAACATTAGAAAACATAATCTGATGTTTATTGAACAGATCATTAACACCCAACAAACACATATGCTTAACTGAAAACAAATTAGAGCAGCCACAGATAAGGATGGGTCTCTAAACTATTTAGCATATAAAATTTTACAAATTAATTATGTCCCTTTTAAAGGGACATAATTATTTATTCATTACTTTAATAGGGATATAATTCAAAAAACACTTGGATCAAGTGACCTAAATTGCAAAAAACCTTTGTAGATAGTTTTTTTTTGATTTCATATTAAAAAAAAAACTTTTTTAATAGTGAGGGACATTTGAATTATGTCCTCACCTTTAATTTAGGGACCCATCTTTAGCTACAGAATATAAATCTATTGACAAATAGCCAAGATGGTTTTACTGAGATTAGAGAAAAATGCAGCCAACTAGACATATTAGAAAACAAGTATACAATTATACTAACAGACTTAACAAAACCCAATCCAATCTCTTAGCTAGAAGCAGCAAAAAACTATAATATTCAAAAGCAAAGATACTTAGCATATATAATTAATCAACAAATACATATTAGAAAAATAGATTGCAGATATAGAATAACAGACAATAAAATGGGAGTACAACACGTGCAATAAATAAGAGGAGACTCGCCTATAAACAAGTGTCAAAGTTGTAACTATAGAGACAATACAAGAGAGAAATGTACCAGAGAAATTAAAATAGGCCAGGCAATAATCATTTCAGTAATCAAAATCATGTATAGTGCAAAGTTTCACAGTCAGATCCTAGAACATCTGAACAGAATACAAACATCATCAGATACAATAATACATAATATACAAAATTTGGAAAACAAAAAACAAACCAGGATTAGTGTTATAATTAGTAAAAAACAAATAGAAATAGAAGACAAAATTACAAAATATTATATACAGATGGCTCAATGATCCAGGAAGCAATCAACTGAACCATAATGGAAGTGGGATGGCACATAACCAATCAAGAAACAAAAGAGAAAGTAATATACTTAGGTCGTATAGAGAATTTTCTATTATCAACAAGAGCAGAATTGATAGCAATTTTAATCATGCTAGTTACAATTTCAGTACAAGCAGAAGTCAAGATATATACAGATAGCCAGGTAGCCATTCAAGAAATTCAAAAAGAAGATAAAGGAAGTTGCCAAATCTACAAAAGTACAAATTGAATAACAAAAACTCTGATTAAAAAAATTATTAAAGAAAGACAAAGACAAACAACATTTATTAAAGTCAAAGTGTACCAGGAAGAAGAGAACAATGAAGAGGCAGACAAATTGGCAAAAGAAAGAACAAACAAAAAAGATAAAACAATTACAACAGCTAATCCAAAAGTAGCAGCATGGAAAACACTAAAATGGAGAGAATATCAACTAAACACAAATATCAAAGAATTTCTGAAAAACATGTAAAACACTAAGTAAATAGCAAGCTGAATAACACAAAAAAGAAATAGAGTATAGATAGAGTATAGAGACAAGCTACAAATAGACTGGCACTTTACCTGGGAAGCATAACACCAATTCAAAATAACTAAAATACATACAAGCCAAGAAGACCATATATACAAAAGAATTAAATACAGATTATTAAATAATAAACTTCCTATACTAAATAGGCTAGCAGAAAGAAAACCAGATATTTACAAATCAAACAAATACCCAAAATGCAAGGAAAGAGAAAGTCTAGAGCACCTAATACACAAACATTGACAATACGAAATCACAAATAAATATAAAAAGATAATAAAAGAAGAAACTGAAGAATATCAAAGAAACCAAAACAAAAGGAAAAAGAAAAAAGACTTAAAACTAAAGATATCATTAATTATCAACTTAGAGAGCACAAGAAACTATATAATGAAAAGGATTCTGATCAAAAAAATAACCTAATACATATACTAGTTTGCAAAGGAAAAAACAAAAGAAGTATGCAGAAGAATTGTAGAGAGAACAATAAAAGTAATTAACAAACTATGGAAAAAAAGATACAAAGAAATTATGAAATGGAAAAAGATAAACAATATTAGCAGAGTGAATAAAAGAAAGTGAAGACACAGAACATATCAAACAAAAGTTGAAAGAGACAAAGAAAAAAAAAAATAACAGCAAATAAAAAAAAAAACCTGGCGAGAAAATTGTTGAAAAGATGGATTAAAAACATAGACAAAATGACAAGAAACAATTTTTTTTATTTATATACTAATGACATTAACAATAATAATGTCTTGACACATTAGTTTCAACCTCTATCCAATAGGAAAAGTTGATAGCAACAGCTGATATCTAGGAAACTCAATATAGTTTAGCATATACTTATCAATTAATGTTATAGCATAGTCCATATACAGAAATATGTATAAATATATGTAACTATTGATCTTAATAAAGTTTGCTAAGCAAGGTTAAGCTAGTTTAAAATATATATTTATTTATTTAAGAATTTTAAAAATTAAATCAATAACAAATAATTTATATTATATATACAGTATATCTTATACTTACTATTAAAATTAGTACTTATAATTTAAATAACAATATATTTTTTAAAAAAAGATTCTTTTTAATTATAAACATAAAGATAAAAAACAAATATATAATAATAAAAGTTAATAACTCATTTTTTATATTTTATTTAAAATACTTTTAATTATTATAGCAATCCTTATAATAACCAAAAGCAATATTTATATTACAATCAATGTTTTAAAGACATTTAACTTAATTAAATTAAATTAAATCAATTATAAAGTCAAATCAGTCTATAGTTAAAAATGAATTTTTAAATTATTTAGTATATAAAATTTTACAAATTGATTATATTTTTTTAAAAGGAATAGAATTAATTATTTATTGTTTTAATAAGAATATAATTCAAAAACATTTAAATAAAATAATCTAAATTATAAAAAATCTTTGTAAATAATGAAAGACATTTGAATTATATCTAATAGTATATTAATTATATAACAATTTTAATTTGTAACTTATTCTGAAACCCATATTGTACTTAGTAATTCAAATATCTTAAAAGATGAATAATTCATTTCTAATAACCTACAAATTTGAATTACATCTTCAGATGATTTTCAAATACACATATGATACAATTATGACTTTTAACAATATGTCATATTATCAAGATACTACTAATTAATTATTATGAGATAATATAATCAAATTAAGAGTATAAGTCATAAAACATATATAGTAGATGACAAAAATATCTGGATTTTCGATTTGTCACATAAAACACGTTACTATTGCTTTTTTTTTCATTAAATTTTGATCTAATTTTGTGTGATTATGTAACGTAAATATATAAATAAGTTTGTATAAATACAATATTTTTTTTGCTGTCTAGTTAGCACTATCCATCAAAAATGCTGTATAACACTAATCCCACCACACAAAGAATAATCGTAAGTCAGCTTTGGTCTAATGGTATCATGAAACCTGCAGAAATTTTAAAAATAACTGGTTTTCCTAGATCCACAATATATGATTATGTGAATCGACTTAAAAAAAGAAACACCCTTACCCCATCTCCTGTTCCTGACAGGCTGAGAGTTCTAGATGTTCAAAAATGTCATTATCTTGGTCAGCTTATAAAAAACAATAATTCTATCACTGTCGCTAAAATAGTTATTAAACTTAATAAAAACTATCCTGACCTAAATATAACTGAGCATACTATTCAGCGTACTCTTAAAAGTTACCTTCAATATGTTGTCTGCCAGTCACAACGAATTCCTCTCCTCCAGCTTATTCACATTAACAAGCATCTTGAGTGGGCCCAAAATCACGCAAATAACAATTGTCTATCACTATCTTTTCAAACAAAACAACTCTTCAGATGTTTCACAATACTCAGCTAGTTCGGCACTGTAGCACAGATCCACGTCCATGCCATAGTATGATAAAGCATCCGTATAAAATCCATGCTTGGGAAGCATTTACTACTCGGGGATCAGTTTTGTTATTTCTATTTACTGATAATTTAAATGCAAAAAAGTATTATAAAATTCTTGAATCTTGCCTTTTTCCGAATATAGGGTGTCAGTGGCATTTTCAACAAAACAATTCTCTGGTCCATATGGCTCAAATCACACGTGATTTTCTTGAGACCCACCATATTAACGTGATTGACTGGCCTTTAACTTGCCGGATATAAATCCGATCGAGAATCTATAGGCAGTACTAAAAAAAAAAGTTAAAAAAAGTGTTAGAATTTGGATAATGAAAAAAAAAAAGCTTATTGTTGATGAATTTAAAGAGATTATTAGAAAGGAATGGAAGGGCTTAGATCATGATCTCTTTCTTACATTATCACATAGTATGGAAAATTGTATAGATGAGGTAATTTTGTAGAAAGGACAAAAGATAGATTATTAAAATTTTATACATGTTTTTTTGTCATATTTGTGGTTATCCAGGCAAATTTTTATTCAAATAAAATGAAAAAATTTTTTTTTATATGTAATAAAAAAATCTGGATATTTTTGTTGCCTACTGTATATATTTATTGCTAAAATTGCTCAATTTTTATAAACATCACTATTTAATTGTTACTAATTGTAACAAAGTAGTTACAGTAGTGTTAATTACTATACTACTACATTTTATTACTATTAAATTGCTACTATATTACTACTATATTGTTATTATATTGCTATCATATTGTTACTAAATTTTTTTTATATTGCTAAATATGAATAAAAATTATATTATAATTATACATGTGTTTGTATTTAATTTAGACATTTTTCAAAAACCATATTATGTTCATATTATTAAGTAACAATTAGTAAATAATTAGAAATCATATTTAATTCGAAATCGTATTGTCAATCAAATTTCCTTTTATGGTAATAAGAAAACATGTATAATTATAACTGCTTTACTACTATTCAAATAACTTTTATACTACTATTATATTACTATATTGCTGCAGAATTATTACTGCAATTGTTTTTTTTTTTTTTTTTTTTTTTTAAATTGGCTAAGGGCATTAGATGCGTGACATTTTATTAAACATTTGTTTAGTAGTCAGTACATCAAGTATCTTTACAAAGTAGGCTATTGCTATCCTAAATG
>CAJVPV010003171.1:0-11692 GCA_910591835.1 Acaulospora morrowiae | reverse complement strand
CACTGCAAATGGAAACAGAGTTCATGCATTGGGTCAAATTACAAAAGCTCAAATTTGTATTCAAGATCTGATCATCCCGATCAAACTGCAGGTCATTGAATCACAAGAAGAAACTCTTTTTTTAGGAATTGATTGGTTTCAAAAGATGAGGGCCAAGTGGGATTTTGATACTCAACCTCAAGCAATTCTTATATGCCAAAATCACTCATCCTTCAGTGATACCATATTATATGGACCCTAAACTCAAGTATTCCGCTGGTTTGCCTTATCTCACTAAACTTAAAACCAGACAACAACTTTGCGAAATGGGATATGAAGCCTCATTAATAGAATCGACATTGCAAAACTTAAGAAATGGGATTTACCCAAACCAATTTTACCATGCATTCGGTAAATCCCAAGTCGTTGATTTGTCTGCAATCGTGAGTGGCAAGGACATCTGAACTGTCTCAGCACAGGATTTAACCAATTATTATCTTGATCAAGTCATACAATTAGATCGTAATAAAAGGATCACATGGCAAACAACCGGTATCGGAATTGACATGATCTTAAACCAAAATACAGTATGGTCTTCTTATTTGAACAGATGATGCGTTTTATGTCGGAGGGTGGAGTTATGTTAGAGGCAGACGCAATAGCGTTTGACTCACATTTAAATCCATTTTCTTTCAAAGGGTTAAAGCGTATGACCGAAAGATCCTTTAGCAAGCATTCGAAGAAGGACAAGATCGTTTCGCTTATGAATTGCAAATATGACAAAATGCAAGATGCATATATATTTAACATCACTGAATACAACCACAAGATATTTGCTTTGTCCCTAGATAATCATGGGGTGTAAGTTGATCTATCACAAATGGTTGAGACTTCATTTTCGGTTTCTTTATCTGAGAAGAAGTGGGTTAAACCGGAAGAGGTTGATAATGGATAAATGAATCTTCTACTTTCATTGGTTGGACAATATTCTTTCTTGATCGCAAGTTAAATTCTTTTGTTAATTCTGATCGTTTGACTTTTTCTTTCTGTTCTTTTTGATTGGTATTGTATGGTTTAGATCTTTCTTTTTGTTCTACATAAACCAGTTGTTCTTCTTCATCACTGGATTCTTCTTCTTCAGAAGTTTTTTTCACAGTAATATAGTTTATACATTTATCTTTCTTGACTTGTTGTGATTGTTGCAGTTGTTGATATTGAGATTGGATATATGAATTCTTTTCCAAAAGACAATATCAGACTATGTGTCCTGTCTGTCCATATTTAAAATAGACTCTTGTATCATTTCCAGGTGTGTATGCTCCTGGTGTTAAAGTAGTATTGAATTGAAAATATGGTTTATTTCTTCTTTCAATTTTTGAGTTCAAGTTTTCAATCTGTTTTGCGAACTTGAGGTGCATCTTCTCAAACTTCTGAACAAGTTCATCCATGGGATCACGAGAAATTTCTTTGCTTTTGAATCCAAAGGTCTTTTCTGGTTTGGTTCTGATTGGCTGTTCATAGTTAATAAGGTTTTGACCATTTTCGTATTGTTGGACAAGTTGTAATGCTGCATCAACATTTGCGGGTACAGTTATAGCTATAAGGGGAGCAATTTCAGATCTCAGTCCTCTGAGAAAATAACGAAGTTTCTGGAGATCTGACATATTTCCTTCAAGATCTACTTGTTTAATAAGCTTTTTAAAGTCTGTGTAGTAGAAATCCACAAATTCAGAGGGGCCTTGTCTTCTTCCTTCTAAGTCTTTAAGCCATTTGTTTTGCCATCGTTGAGTACAGAATTTTGTTTTAAAAGCAGTTTCTATATCTCCCAATTGATAGGCATTTGCAGTATAGTCAGATCCATTAGTGGTAACATAATTGGTCCACCAGTTATCAGCTTCATCTTGGAAATAGGCAGCCAACATTTGCATCGCCTTTGTTTGTTCCCATCCATTCGCTTGCCTAGCTTTGGCAAAGGCAGAAAACCAAGTTAAAGGATCCTGGATTTTATCTCCAAAGAAGGGTTCTATTCGAAGAATTTGATTGTTGTTGTTGGCCTTCAAGTAATCAAGTATAGCTTGTGTGTTTGCCATTGTATTTACTGGAGTATTTTCTTGAAATAATAAATCTAAATTTAAATCTTTATGATTAAATAAATAATTAATAAGAGGATTATCAAGGATAATAATAGGAGTATTTAAAATAGGTTCAGATGAATTAGAACTTGTATCTTTAAATAAATTGTTATCAATGGGTTGTATAGTAAAGAGAATATTAAGAGAAGGGGAAGGTTCAATAATATCAATATCTGCAGAATCAAAAACAAAATTGTAATAGATATTAAATGCTTCAAAAGTTTCTTTAACAATTCTATCAAGATGCACAGGTTCAGTGTATCTAATAAATAGAATTAATTGTTCTACTTTGCTAATATGGAGAAAGAAGTTACTAATGTGTTGAACAAAGTGATAATAGGTTCTAAATAAATATTGGGAAGCAGGAAAGATAATATAAAACCAATTCCAAAAATGGATAAAATAAAGATTGTAATTTTCGATAGGGGGAAAGCAAACAGTACAGAATTTGTCTGGTTGTCTTTGTTGGAGGGTCTCTTTAGTTAATTCTGGATTGTTTAAGTGTAACTGATCATACAAATAGTTAATTTGTTCAAACATTTGATAATTTATCATAAATCTTTTATCACTGGTATTCTCTTTGTTAAACTTTGGATTCCTGAATTATAGATAGTCTGTCGCTGTAAATACCTCCAATACTGAACAAAGTTTTCACAATCTTCTCTAAGATTTGTTTCTTCACAATTTCTTCAAGGTTGATGAGCTGTATCTCACAGTTACTACCAATTTGTTATATATCTTCCTACCTTAGGAGAAAGATATAGATAGAGAACTAATAGCAGGGAGACACTTTGTATGGATGGACCAATGTGGTATGCTAAAGTTTATAAGGGCATACTAAAATTAGTACAGTTCTGAGGTGTATGAGGTTAAGCGAAAGAGGCAATGGTGATTTGTTTTATAAAGGTCAAGTTATTTTATTAATAAAGAGAAAAGTTCAACTTTGCAATTCCAGAAGGAATTGGAGGCATTTATATACATATTTTAAATATATGATTTAGTACATGATAAATATATGCTATATGTACTATTTGAGTTATGAGAGAGATACTATCTTCATTAAAACAATTTACTATATGTATTTTCATAAAGAAAAGTACTCTGGCGGAGATGAGTAGTTAAAGATAAATTAGAGAAATAAGTAATATTCTAAAGCAAGGATAGCATGAAAAGCACAGTGCTTGAAGATAGTAGATCAGTAATACAAAGATTATTCTAGAATAGGCAATATTACAAGAGTAAATGCTACTAAAAATTGAACAAGAGTAATGAAGATCATTAAGCGAAAATCAAGTATAACAGTATTAAACCAGGGACATGTATTTGAAAATCAGGAAGCACTACTCACTGTACTATTGATACTAAAGATTATGAAAATGTCAAAGATTATAAAAGTATTAAAGATTGATTAAATCCATAAGAATAAAGATTTTGATTAGTTAGAGATATAAAAGGTAAGAGCAAAGCAGTTTATTTTTTATTTTTTTTAATTCAACTAGCTAGGTCTTGCCTAATATGCTTTATTTAGTTACATATATATATTTTTTACAAGAGTTACTATCTATAAACTATTCTAGATGCATATTAGGCTATATCGAATTTCTCCCATATCAGCTTGTTACTATTAACTTGTCCTACTGGTACATGTCAAGGTTAACATGCCAAGGCTCCATCAGTGTTATTATTGTATAAATAAATAAAATTAAATTAATAATATTTTCTCCCTGGTTCAGCCAGTTGCTTATCAGCTTCTGCTACATGTTTGATATTTCTGCTTGTCTATTCATTACACCTTGTTGATTGGATTGTGTGGTTAATTGATTATTATGTGAGTGCCCTCTGTTCTTACTTCTTTTATCTATTCTACTAATATTTTTACTTTTTTTCCATTGTTAAAAACATTCGCATCTTTGTATCCATATTTTTTGTAATATTTCTGTCATTCTGCTTGTTACTTTTTTAATCATGTCTTTTGTTTTTGTCCTATTTGCTCATTTAATCAATAAAATCAAATCTTTGCTGAAGATTCTTTTAATTATGTATTTGAGATTTCTTTCAGAATTGTTATTATTTCCTCTAGCTGGCTTTACCAATTTAATTTGTTTCCCTTGACCTCTATTCTGCTTAAGATTTTCTCTTTTAGGACTTTCAAGAATTTTGATCTTACTTGGTCTGTATGATGTTCCCTATATATGTGTTCAGCAGTTTCCTGTTGATCACACTAAAGGCATTTTCTATCTTTATAGAGATCTGGTTTTCTTTTGTGTAGTTTATCTTTTGTTGGCAATTCCTCATTCAGGAGTTTGTATCTAAACGCTTTGATGTTGTGGTCTTGTTGGTTGGTCTCAAAACTGGTAATTTTTGATAATAACAAACTGGTCCATATTCTTTTCCAGTCTATTTCCTTTTCATTGCCAGTTCTTAACCATGTTTTATGTCTTCTTTGTGTTGCCTATATACAGATCCATTTGCTATTTTGCCAGTATTTTATAAAGCTGCTGATACCAATGTCAAGGTCCTCTTTGCTCCATTGCAATATATAGATTAAGCTTTTGATTTGTTGGCTTTTGATTCTAACAGTCCACTCATATCCAAGCTCTCTTCCTTTCTTTACTAAAGCATCTGCTCTTTCATTATTGTTATTTCCTATATGAGTCTTAATTTTTTTGAACTTTGTTGCTGCTTTTCTGGATTGGATTTTATCTATAATAAGAATTGTCAAAAGATTTGTTGCTTTTGCCAAATACAGTTTTCTAAAAAGTTTGAATTGTATTGCATATATTGTACTTTGGCTATCTGTGTGATTGTTACCTTTGTGTTTGTATTTGTGACTGCCAGTGCTGTTAGTATTGCTACAAGCTCTGCTCTTGTTAATGATGGGAAGCCTACACATCTGCCTTTAAACTCGACTTGTGCTTGTATTTCTTAATAGATGATGATCCCTCCTATCTCCATTTTGACTTGCCTGTTGATGTATTTGTCCAATGAGCCATCTGTATAGATGTCAACTATTTTTTAATTCTGAATTGTTCTTTTGGTTTCTTTGAGTTTCTCCCTGATTTGTGATATAATTTCAGTTCTTCCAGGTCTGTTGTGTTTGTTGTTTCATTCTCTGTATCATTAATAATGATCTGAGGAATGTCTGTTGTTTCTGATGATACGTGGCTCCAATTATGAATTTGTCTAATAGAGTTTGGTGATACTTGAACTTGGGGAAGATTATTTATTATGGGATTGTATTGTTTTGAGCTATTTTTTGTTTTCTTGACTGGGATAGCAATTGCCTCTTTGGTGTTAACTTCTCTGATACATTTGTTTGGTTTTTCTTGTGTATCCATTCCACATCCACTGCATTTTATGATAGGAGAATCTCCTGAAATTTGTATAAAGTGTTGGGTCTTGAATGTGTCATTGAATATTTTAATTCGTTTATTGACTTTTTCTATATAAATATTGTGATCGACGATCGTGGATATGTATCTGTAGTGCTGGATGCTGCTCTGGTTAGCTAAATCACATGTGGCAAAGGTGTTGATGGTGGTTTTGGGGTGATAGTTTTCCTTCACTTGAAACCAGTAAGTGATTTCTTCATACCAGTAGAGCTTCTGTCTAATATATTTTGCTTCCAATTGGGTTTTGAGATGTGTTCATGTAATATAGTATAAGTTTGTAGTATTGATTGCTTGTTCAATGAAGATAAAGTTGTGTTTTCTCAAATTGTTTCTGTTTTTGTTGTATCATGAGTTTGGCATGAAGTCTTCCAGGGAAGTCCAATTGTTTCCTGATATGAAAGTTGTTAGCTTGAAACCCTTTGTTTCTTTAATATATATGTCATTTGATTTTAAAAGGTGAAGGATATTTGCCATAAGATTTTGATGGAAAAATTTTATTATTCTGTGTGGTGTATCCAGAATATTATGAGTTGACCAGGTCCAATTTTGCAGTTGTTGGAGTCTTGCTCTTGTGATCTGTCCTGAGATATTCTTTTCATTGAGATCTTGGATCCATCTTATTGTTTATAGTTTTAACTGTTTATTATAGATATTGAATATTTTGTATCCTGTGTATATGTGGATGCCATTATTGATAGCCATTGAAGCAAGTCCAACCTTGTGTTTGAAGATTGATATGATTTTGCTATTAATTTGATTATATTCTCTTTGGATTAGTATCATATCTTGGATAAGGTATTTGAGCACAGGCATGAGAACTTGATTAATTATATATCTAAATTGTTTGTCTGTGATTTTTTTCCACTAAAGAAGTTTTGTGATGAAGAAGGTTTTGTTGAGGATTAGTTGTTTCTGGTGTTTCTTAGAACCAGTGCCTGTTATCCATGTTCCAAGTATCCTTGTGGCCGTGTCTTTGTCTTGTGCCTGAACTATATTTCCTAAGAGATTGATGGAAGCAGATTTTATATTGTTTATTGTTATAAGGATGAATTTGTTTGGATTTATCTTGAGGTCTATAATATTGGCAAAGTTTTCAATCAGGTTTTGAATCTTTTGCATTTTCCTTTTTGAATTTGTGAATCAAGTTGTGTTATTCATATATAATATCGAGGAGATGTGTATCATGTTATAGTTTCATATTTCAAAGCATGTTGTGGGGGTTTTGGTTACCATAATGTATCCCAGTTTGGACTTTTCTATTTTTGTGATGAGTGGGTCATAATAAATATGCCAAAGAAGAGGTGATATAGTGTCTCCTTGATCAATTCCTTGTTTTGTGGTGAATGGCTCTGTCAGTTCATGTTTTGTGATTACTTGGCATGTATGCTCTGTAACACATTTCATAATAATATTGTGGATTTTGCTTGGAATCTTGATATGATACATGGCTTTGCTGAGCATCTCATGCCTCATTGAGTCATAGGCCTTGCTAATGTCTTGGCTAAGCATCCATAGTTCTTTGTTCATTTCCTTTGCTTCTTCCATTATGTGGTTAATGATTGTGATGGGTTCGTGTGTACCACCTTTAGGGAGTCCTGCCCAATTGAGAGGTGATAGGATTTGATGTAAAAAAAGAGTTTGTGCAAGCCTGTTGTTGATTATTTTTATAAAGATTTTTTTAATTGTTTTTAAGAGTGCTATAGGATGAGTCTGGCTAAGATCATATTGCCAGTTTGAGTTTTTTGGAATGGATATATAAGGTTGTGTTGCCATTTCAGGGAATCTCTTCTGTTTATATGATCTAATTGAAGAGTGTTGTAAATCTTTTAATGCCTGCGGGGCTATATGCTTGAGAATTGCATAATTTATCTGAGATTTTTCTGGAGCTGATTCTGCCTTTGACTTTTTTATTGTTTTCTGGACTTTAGATTATGACACTTTCTGTATACATTTGTCATACCATTTTTCTGGGATTTCCAGTTTGGAAGAGAATTTTTGCCTTCATTGGTTCCAATTTTCTTCCAGGGGTGATATTTAAATGAGTGGTTATTGAAAGTGTTTTGCCACCTCTTTTTTGATTTCAGTTGATTCTGTGGTAAATGTGATAAGATCACACTGAATCAGTAGCTTGTTAAATGCTATGCTGTTGTTTTCACACTCAAGGATTGATTTGATCATTTTTTTCTTGTTTGTAGACAAGTGTAAGAATCTGTCCTCTGTACATTTTTGAATTTTCTCCTGAATTTTTTTGTTAGTCAATGCTGTGAAGCTTTTGTAGACTGTTTTATATAGATTCTTAATCTCTTTTAACCAACTGCGAGCAATGGATGCTTGGTGATCTAATTCTTGCCATGGAGATTCTTGAATTGATAGTGTCCTTTGATTAATCTTGTCAATAGATTTGCAAATGCTTGTGATAATGTTTATTATTCTGATGTTGTGTTTGAAGTATTGTTTTTCCTTGCTGTAGAGTTTTCTTATTTCTACTACTTTCCCTTCTTGTGGTGACATCACTTTGTGGGCCTTTGTTACCTTTTTCCTTTTGATCTTAATTTTGGAAATGTGTTTTGACCTAGCTATATTGATTGCCTCCCACATGAGGTTTCAGAGTTTATTGGATGTTTTTTTTTTCAGGTTGTTTGTTCTTCCTATTGTTGGAGAATAATTTGTAGCTCCTTTTAGAATTTCTTCCATTGTTCTATTGTTGTGCCGATTGTAGTGTATTTGGTTTCTGTTTGCTTTTTTGGTTGGTTTTTGGGGGCTGTGTAAGTATTGAGAAGGGAGATCATTGCTTGGAGAATTGCATAATCATTGTTAGTTACCATTGTGGCTGAGCTGATCTTTACTTTTGTGGGGTATCAGTTGTTGTAATTAGAAATTCAGATATAGTCTAGCCTTAAGGTTGTTCTTTTGAAGTTTTGCCAGGTGAAACCTGGGGTAATGGGGTTAAGTGTCCTATAGCAATCTGTATAGTTTATATTTTGTAGTACTCGCAGAATTGTTGAAATGAAGTGTTGTGAGTTATATTTCTTGTTGGTTGCTGATTTGTAATCTATTTGAGAATTTATTACTGAGTTGAAGTCCCCTAGGATAATCATATTCCAATTTTTTCTATATTTGTTGAGGATTTCTTTCTCTATCCACTTGTTGACTTCTCTTTTTTCTCTTCCATCTGCTGCTGGTATGTAAACTCCTAGTATACTGATGTGCTTTTTCTCCTGAACTGAAGATTGATGCTTATTCCTCTGCCTGAATATTCCTTTGTTTTTTCAATATGCTTACCAATATCTTTTTTAATCATAAGTGTGACGCCAGCTCCTTTGTTGTTATTGCTTCAGATTATATTATAATTGAAGTGTTTCTAAAATTTGTGGTTATTGCTTCGCACTTGTGTTTCAGTAAGTGTCGCTATATCGATATCTCTTTGGATGCAATAAGTAAAGAAGGTTTACCATTTGGTGGGGTTATTGATGTCTCTTATATTGTGTGTGAGTATTTTTCATATAGTTGTGATTTGTTGTAAAAATGTGGTATTATAGCTGATATCCATTATTTCAGTTGTGTTTGATAGAAATAATATGTTAAAGGGGTTTCCTATTTTACTACTCTCATTGTTCTTCATATATGATAGGTTGTTGAGGTGTGTTTGTGGTAATATTAATAATTTGATTGAGGGTACCTACCATACATGTGATTGTATTACCATAAAAGAAAATTTAATCGATAATACAATTCTGAATTAAATATGAATTCCAATTATTTATTATATGTTACTTAGTAATTCTACCATAATATGGTTTTTGAAAAAGGGTTGAATTCAATTCCACCACATGTATAGTACCTACTATACTTTGGAAAGTGTTGTCTATGTTTGCCATGCACGTGTTGAGGTTGATTTGTTGTTCTCTAATGTTAAATATGTCTACTGTGGGGCTTGTCATTTGTCTCTTGCACTGGTAGTTAAATTCTTTTGGCTCTGGTATACTTATGTGAGGTGGATTCTGGTCTAAGTATTCTTTGCCAGATTCAATGGCTGCTTCCATTTGTTCTTTATAATCTACTGTGTAGAAATATACAAATTCCTCCAAGTTGTTGGCTCTATTGTTGAGGTTATTAATGGTTTCCTTGATCTCTTTAAGTTCTGTTTCAATAGTTTGTACAGCCTTGAGGACTTTGGTCAGGGATGATTGAAGGTTGATCATTGCTGCTGGATTGTTAACTGCCAGGTTAAATCCATTACTGGAAGCTTGTCTGGTGATTTAGGCAAAAGTTTCTTTGCTTGCAAATTTGTTAGAGGCTTTATTGAATTGTTTCCAGGCTTTAAAGTGGTCCTGGTTGGCTGGTTTATATGATTGTTTGGATGTAATTCTTCTGATATTTGCTGTTTCTGCTGGTTTAAATTTCTGATAAAGTGAATTGTATCTTTTTGCTTTTTTTTTAAGCCTTTGTTGTTTCTTTTGATATTTTTCTTTGATTATACATTTTGCTGCTAGGTGGTCTGCTGCACTACAAATTGCATAAAGTTTTTCTTTTATCTTGTGTCAGTTAAATGGTGTTTCTTCCAAATGTACTTTTTGACTCTTGGCCTATTTTTTTGCCTCTGCTAAGATGAAGTTGAGAAAGGTGAATCATTTCTTTGTGTAATTCCAGTTTCGGGGAATATGGCATGATGCTGCTTTGGTAGCACTAATAATGTTACATAAATCATATCCAGTAGTTTCAGGGGAAGATTAATAAGCCTCAGGGTGTATTTATCCCATGTTTGTTTGATCTCAAATGTTTTCAAAAGAGAATAGATTCTCAGGAGTTCTCCCTTAAATGGAATACTCCATCTTATACAAATTTTATTGTAGTCTTCTTGTTCTGTGAATTCAACTAACGTGCATTGTCATATGCCTGTAGTGCTTATTTTGAAGCTCTTTATCTACCTAAATTGAATAAGTTTTTGTTTAATTTCTTGTTGTTAGTGGTCAGAGGTATGTCCCAAACACAGATTGACCTCTTCTTGGCTTCTATTAGGTTAAGATCAGCCAGTATGGCCATGTGGTGATCATTATTTTTTTGGATTGGCAATTTGTATGCTTTTTGTGCATCTTTTTGATTGGCAAAAGATATGATGATCAATTTTGTCCCTTGTTGCTGTGCCACACAGGTGCCTATGTAGGAGTCAAGTTGAGAAACTGTTTCTTTGACTACATTGAGTTTTTTCTCTATGGTGCCAGACAGGTCTTCCATCTAAATGGCCATTTTGAAACAGGAATGGCAATATTGGATGTGCCAGTTTGTGGGCAGCCCATAGGGTATCTGGCCGGCTTAGGTGGTTGGTTTTGGATAGGCAAAGCATTCTCTGCCTTGCTCTCTAGGTCTGTTAGTGTTGGGTCCTCATCAGAATTGTCAAAGATAGGTGGAGTAAGTACCTATTGGGGTTCCTCTGTGTTCATCCGGGTGTCTACTGTCTAGTCAAAGGAGACATCTACCCTCCTCTATAGCAGCAATTATATATGTGATGAAATTGAATTCAGCCATTTTTCAAAAACCATATTATGGTAGAATTACTAAGTACATATAGTAAATAATTGAAATTTATATTTAATTTGAAATTGTATTGTCAATAAAATTTTCTTTTATAGTAATACAACCACATGTATAGTAGCAATCCAGCTGGGTAACTAGCTGCTGCCTGCTTCAGGTACTGTTAGCTACTGTTTTTGCTTTTGTTTTTGTTGGTTTTTGGATGCTAGGGGCTGTTGCTGGGTGGAGGTGGGTAGTCCCTTACTCCTGAAAGTGCTGCTGCTATGTTGCTATAATGGGTTTTGCCTTTGAGCAAGCTCCTGGCTGATTACTGCAGATTTTAGGTGAATCTGGATAATTAGAAAAGAGTTTTTTTTTTTTTTTTGGCAAAGCAATTTATAAATTATATTTAAGAAAAACAAGAGATGAAATAAAATTCTTGTGAAGATGTTTTCTAAATATTATAAATTAAGAATGAATAAAGTTTTTTCAAGTTTTAAAAATAAAAAATATTAGATAGGCTAATATCCAAATTATTAAGATTAATGGCATCAAGTTATAACCCCTTATAAAGACAATTACATAACTGATACAGTGGTCACAGAAAAGATCTGGACTTTTCTCGTGACTAATAAAAAACTCGTAAAATAGACTTTATTTATGTAAAAATTTGTAAAA
>CAJVPV010003170.1:0-11692 GCA_910591835.1 Acaulospora morrowiae | reverse complement strand
ACTTGTAATGGTTCTTTATGATTAAATAAATAAACGACACCAACCTGATTGCGGGATTAAAAAAAAAAAAAAAAAAATAGTACAGTAGTAGTGCTTCATAGATCATCAGGAGAAGATCTAGGGTTTAACATCACCTGGTTACAAAAAATTTATCACCTTTATAATTGATTGATCGGTTTTCAATTCATGTTATACCCAATCAGCTAACAATCCACTTTCAAATTTAGTTAGGTTGCATGAAAATGGGACCTCTGGTCTTTTCGATGATTGCGGGCTGAAAACAGATCGAAGCAAGAAAGGTTGTATAAGAAAAGACTTCTGGTCTAACTTCAATAATAAGTCCACAAAGTCCAACCCAAACTGGCAACGGCAGACTCCATCACACAACATAAAGAGGTTAATTCTAAGTTGAACTATTCCAATCTAGAGCTTGTAGATCTATTCCAATGGTGGTGTTCCATAGAATTTAATCATATGGCCAAAGGACAAGTCATTAGCTACAGGTAGTGAGAAGACTAGGCAAAAATTGTTAAAAACCAAGTGAGCCTAGTGAGGATCTACAAGATTAAATCGGAATCCAAGCAAGGACGCCAGTTCTACAGGTGGTGAGAACGGTAATGTGACGTTATGCTAGTGGCACCTCCCGAGAATTAGCGATAACAGTAACTGGAATACTGGTATTAGTCTCTATAATAATATTCCATAATAACTTGCTCCTCGCAATAATGGACCAACAGGTTGTAGGTGGGTTTAAACTAGTGGTAGGATTCCTCTCCTGTGAAAATCCTGCCTGACATGTGAACATATCCTCGAGATGTTTAAATGGACACATAGTTGGATAATAATAGTTAGCGTAGCTAGTCTTATAGTAATATATATACATTAGGCAGTGTTAATTTGCAGATTAACTGTAGAGACATAAAAGGGTATCCTGTACTAACCGATTTCTGATTAATTTGTAGAGACACTTGGTGTCTGTCTGGATATATAAACGTATCAATAAAGATCACACACCGTGCGCATGTTCTACTATAAAAATATATATATATATATATAATCTCTAAAATATATATTCAAAAAACATTAAAAATTTTTTAAAATTATATTATTAAATTAATTAAAAAAATTAGTTTTTTATCTTAAAAAAATTAAAAAAATTGACAGATAATAATAAAGAAAAAAATTTTAAAATTATTGATTTTATATTTTTATTAATAAAAAATTTATAATAATATTTTTCATAATCTAACAAATAAGTTTACTTAAGAATGTTTAATAAAAAAATTAAAAAAATTAAAAAAAACTTTTTACTATATTTTCTTATATAGAATTTACTTTACTAATAAAATTGTTTTTTGAACTTTATTATTTAAAAACCATAAAATTTATTTAATTTATATAAAATTTTTTTTGTAAAAATTTGATAAAATTTTATCTTAATTTAACAAAAAATTTTTTTGATATTAAACATAAATTTAATAAAAAATTTAATAATATTTTTAAAAAACCAATGAGACAACTTTAATTTTTATATTAATTTTTAGTTCTATTTAAAATTTTTTTTTTTTTTTTTTTAAAGTGGAATGTGCGCACAGTATGTGATCTTTATTAATACATTTAATATCCAAACAGACACCAAGTGTCTCTACAAACTAACCGGAAATTGGTTGGTACATGAATACCCTTTATGTCTCTATAGTTAATCTGCAGTTTAACATTACCTAGTACATATATTACTATAAGACTAACTACACTAACTACTTTTTTTACCTAACCATACGTTCAACATCAAGTAGATGTGTCCACACGTTAAGTGGGACTTTCGCAGGGGGGGGAATCCTATCACTAGTTTAAACTCACCTAAACCTGCTGATTCATTATTACAGAGAGCGGTGTATATGGAATATTAATTATAGAGATTAACTCCAGTCATTCCAATCACCTGTTATCACTGATCCTCGGGATATGCCACTAGCATAGCGCAACACTACCGTTTTCATTACCTGTGGAACTGGAGTCCTTGCTTGGATTCTGATTTAATCTTATAGATCCTCACTAGACTCACTTGGCTTAACGATTTTTGTCTAGTCTTCTTACCACCTGTGGCTGATACCTTGCTCATCGGCCATATGATTAAGTTCCATGAAACACCACCATTGGGATAGATCTACAAGCTCCAGATTGGGATAGATCAGCTTAGAATTAATCTCTTTATATTGTGTAATGGAGTCTGCCATCGCCAGTTTGGATTGGAGTTTGTGGGCTTATTACCAGAGTTAGACCAGAAGCCTTTTCTCGTGAAACCTTCCTTGCTTCGACCTGTTTTCAACCTGCGATTGTTGGAAAAACCAGAGGTCCCATCTTTATGCAGCCTAACTAAATTTGGAGATGGATTTTGTCGGCTGATTGGATATGACATAAATTGGAAGTCAGTCAACCAATTATGAAGGTGATAAATTTTGTAATCAAGCAAAGTTGAACTCTAGACCTTCTCCTGGTGACTTATGGAGCATTACCACTGTACTATAGATCTATAGGTCTAGTTCTATTTAAAATTTTATATCATTTGAATAAATATTTATATAGATAAATTAAAAAAACCAATTGTTGATTTTTTTTTTTTTTAAGTAGGTAAATATTATTTCTTTATTTATCATAAAAATTTTAAATTATTTTACATATAGAAAGTGACAATATCTCTTACATAACTAATTGATCAGTGAGTCTAATTCTAGCTTGCCTACAGAAACTATTTAAGCAATATAAAAAATAAACATTAAAACCAATATATATTCTAAATAGTGCTGAGCAGCTATGAATACCTACTTAGGTTTATGTGTAAGACTATAAGAAATTGAAAATAGAAAAAAAAAAAAATACTAAACAAAAAAAATAAATATAGTAACACTAATTATGAAATTATGGATACTTTGAATAAAATCACTAAGTGTGCCATGCTGGTAATTCCATTTAACTGAAATACTGTTGTACTTCCAGAAATGGCCAGGCTACTGTCCAAAGTATACAATAGTATTGATAATATATTTTTTTGATAGATAATTGATTGTGGTAGTATTGTTATTGTAGTAATATGATTTGTGATTGGTTTGTTTATTGGTGGTATGATTTTGTTTTGATTGTTATCACCATAAAAGGTTTTGTTTATATTAATCATAGTATAGTATTTTAATTATACAAATTTGTTTGAAAAATTAATAATGTTTGATTGGTTGAGTTTGGAATGTTGATCAATTGACAGGAGTAAACTGATTGCAGTTTTTTGGTAAAAAATTTTTTGAGTAAGATTTTTTGGTTTTTGGTGGTATAGCAAAATATGCTGAGTGATAGTAAGAAATAAACATTGAATATATTATTGGTACTTCAAGTCAACAATATAACCAATTTTGATATAAAGTCTGTTTTTTGAAATAAAAAGAAGTTCTTCAAACAAAAAGTATAGTTATTTAAAAAGATTTGTATATTGTAAAAAAAAGAAAATAAGAAGAATTCCAAGGAAAATTTATAAAGAAGTAATTGCCATAGGCCTTTTCTTATGCAATCCAAAAAAAAGGCAAGGTCCCCAAACTTGCTTTTCTCTGATCAGAGGTTCCATTCCAATGCATCAGTATACTTCTTTAATTTTCTTGAGGCTCTTGTAGTGAAGAAAGAGAAAGTGTGAAGGACTTTTGGGTAATGAAAAGCAAAAAAAATATTTGTTTCTTTAATTTTGAAGAAAAATTACTATAAAAGGAAATTTTTAAGAAAAAAGTTGTGTACAGTAAAAAGTTTTTTTTTTTTTAGTTGTCATTTTTTTTGTCAAAATTATAATTATATAATATATATAAAAAAAAAAACTCTTTTCTGTATACAACTTTTTTCTTAAAAATTTTCTTTTTTAGTAATTATTTTTCAAAATTAAAAAACAAATATTTTTTTTATCTTTCAATATCTTAAAGTTCTTTATATATTTTTTATCTTTATTACAAAAATCTTAAAAAAATTAAAGAAATATACTAATGCATTAGAATGAAATCTTTAGTTAAAGAAAAACAAGTTTGAGATCCTTACTTTTTCTTTAAATTATATGAGAAAAGGCTTATAACAGTTACTTCTTTATAAATCTTTTTTAAGGTTCTTTCTATTTTTACTTCTTATTAATACATATTTCTTATTAAATAACTATATTTTATTTTTAAAGATTTTCTTTATAAACTAAAAAATCAAATTATATATTAAAAATATTTATATTGTTAACTTGAAGGACTAGTAATATATTTATTGTTTACTTTTTACTATTGCCTAACATATTTTGCTATACTATAAAAAACACAAAACTTTTTTTCAAAAAAATTTTCACAAAAAAACTGCAATAAATTTATTTTTATCAATTAATCAATATCTCAAAACTAACTAATTAAATATTATCAATTATTCAAACAAATCCATATTATTAAAATACTATATACTAATCAATATAAACAAAATCTTTTTTGATAACAACTATTAAAACAAAATCATATTAATAATAAACAAAACAATTATACTACCAACAAATAAACCAATTACTAATTGTATTAACAAAACAATAATATAATCATTACAACCAATTAATTATTAAAAAAATATATCATCAATACTACTATATATTTTGAAAAATAGTCTGGTTATTTGTGATAAGTGTATATATACCACACTTCAGTTAAATAAAACATCAAAGTAGTATACTTTTTCAAAACATTCTTAGCTTTACAATTAGTTTTTTTGTATCTATTTCTTTGTTTAGTATTTTTTTTTTCAATATTTACTTCTTATAATCTTTTTACATATAAATTTGAGTAGATATTTATAGCTACTCAGTACTATTTTTGACAATGTATTGGTTTTAATATTTCTTTTTCTTTACAACTTAGATAGTTTATTATAGACAAGTTAGCATTAAACTTACTAATCAATTGTTTATATGAAAGATGTTATTACTTTCTTTATATATAAATTTTTTTCAATTTTACAATTATAATAAAGTAATAATGTTTATTTACTTAAAAAAAAATTATATAAGATATATATTCTTAATAATAATATTAGAATTTAGATTAAATTAAATAATTTATAAACTAATAATAAAAATATTTTTATTTTTTAAAAATTTTATAAACTTATTTATATAGACCTGTGGATCAATAGTGCAGTAGTTAGTACTCCACAGGTCAGATCACAAGATACCAGTTCAACTCCAGGTGGAGGCAGTTGAATCAGATTAAAAATGATATCTGACACTATAATCTGTTAAGTGCTGTTTCTTATAAAAAGCCAATTTATACACTAATTCAATAAACATTGAAATTGTAACCTAGTCATAAAAGAAGTTATGACATGATGATTGTTTAGTTGATACTACAATAATTGTTGGAAGATGGTCAAAAAAGGTGAAGAAGGAGTCTGGTTTTGAGTAATATTGGTTTGGTAATCCTTTCTCATAATACTGGGTGTCTCTTTCTATAGAAACAATCATGAAGATTCTTTCTGGACTGCTCTGACAGTTGCCTCTTCGAGTTGAACCACTGCAGTAAACCAATGCTGTGGGCTGTTAGTCAGTATAAGTACCTAGCTGTCTGGGTGGCTTAGGAGTTGGTATAGTATAGAATGTAGAAGATTTTTCAAATAGGATTCTATTTATCCAAGATAGGTATCATCCCAATGCATTACATTTCAACTTTCCTTAATTCTGCACAAAATTTAAAATAAAATGGATTAGCATACTTTGCAACACAAACGAGGCTTTGGCACATTAGCTTTGATACTTACCTCTTATAGGACTATGTCGACAATAACAAGCCAATCTGGAGTAAAATTAATATAGTCATATAATGTTGTAGTTAGGTTATAGATAGTAATTCCTATAATACATAAATGTATACATGTGACTCTAAATAATAAAGTACAATATGACAAGGTCCAGCTGGTTGACCAAAATAAAAAAAAAATAAAAAAAATAAACTTATTTATATAAAAATAAAAAACTTATATAATTGAATAAAACTATAAATAGACTTCCAGGAAGAGGTACACAAAAACCAATTAGCATTCTCAATAATATAGTAGAAGAGGCAAGAGAGCTGGACAGAAAATGCTAAATCTTAAACCAGGATATTAGCAAAGTCTACAATTCAATAAATTCAAAGCTTCTAAGTAAGGCCTTGTAGAAAATCAAAATCTTAACAACTATTAATAAGATCTTGAAAAATCTAATTAACAATATAGAAATAAGGATCATTATATGTCACAATCTCACAAATAATTTTAAATCAACATAAGACATAAACTAATGAGATATAATCTTATCTTTGTTGTGGTGTATTTATTATAACTCACTAATTAGCAGAGTGAAGAAAAGAAATATAGAATACAGATTTACAATCCAGAAATCTACAAACAATCCAAATATATAGAGGAAACAAAATATAAAATCTTATCAATAATATACATGAATGATATAATTTGACTAGCAGATTGTAGAAAACACCTTGACAAAATTATCAAAATCACTAAACAATTTGTAAAGCTGGTTAATCTCAGAATCAATTCAGAAAAGCAGCCCTCCTTATAATAAATAGTCAAGATACAAAAGATCTTCAGTTCTAAAATTAAACAATCAAACTGATAAAACTCAAATGAGCTATAAGAATCCTAAAGATATGGATTACTATAATAGATAATAAAAAACATTAGTATGAACTGATCAAGCAAAAAATCAAAACAATAATACAGATCTTAAAAAGAGCCATAATTACAAACAAACAGTACAGATATATTCTGAATCAGGTCATGATACTAGTTATAAAATACATACTCCAAGATATAATATTCTCAAATCAAGAATTTAATTTTATGAATAGTCAAATTAGACAAGCCTTCAAATACAAAATTGGTGTTTTAAGTATAGCCCCAAATAGTAGCATATATATTCACACAGGATACAAACTATTTTATATAAAAGACAGACAATTCACATTATACATCAAGAACTGAATAACAAACTTAAACAAGAACAATCTGTATAAAGCACTAATTAGAGGCAAATTGTAATATCTACAAAATCAAACATAAATATTAGAAAATATACTTTAGCTAGAAATAATAATCAACAAATCCAAAAAATATCTAACAAATCAAATTCTACAGATGCTTAAAAATAAAGGTATTATGATAGAATAAAACCAAAACTACAACTTAATACAAACACATGACAATATAAAATTACATATGATTAAAGATATCATAGAACAAACATAAAGCAAAAAAAAATACTAAAAACATTAGAAACATAACCTTATATTTATTAAACAGATTACTAATATCTAATAAATACATATATTAAACTGGAAACAAATTAGAGCTGTTACAGTAAGGTTCCAAACCAAGTATCAAAATAATACCAACTTGGTACCAACTTATAATAAAGTTAATATATGAGTTATGACTTACTATATTAAACTCATAATAAATCCAATACCAACTTGATACTGAAATAGTACTATTAGAAACCCTATGCTATAAGATATAAACTTACTGTAACAAATCTATAGATATCCAGCAAAAATACTAATTTTTTTTGAAAAGTCAAATGTTAACTTCTCAAATGATCTTAAAAGATTATAGATATTTTAATAAGAAAACCATTTTTTATTATAGTCAAAAAAACATTATCAATATTGATTTCTTAATAATTAAGAATTTAAACTTCCAGCTAAAGATGGATCCCTAAATTAAAGGCGAGAACATAATTTAAATATCCTTCACTATTAAAAAAGTTTTTTTTAAAATATAAGGTCAAAAAAAAACTACCTACAAAGGTTTTTTGCAATTTAGGACACTTGATTCAAGTGTTTTTTGAATTATGTTCCTATTAAAGTAATGAATAAATGATTATGTCTCTTCAAAAGGGACATAATTAATCTGTGAAATTTTATATGCTAAATAGTTTAGGGACCCATCCTTACTTCCAGCCAAAGAATACTAATAATTAAACTAAAACACATATCTGAAATCATATGACATTTACCAATCCTGAAGCTCCAGAGTGATACAAAACTCGAAACTTATAGTAATTATTAATCCAATATGATTTTACTAATTAACATATGTTATTAATTAGTAATTGATATCAAGTAATTATAGAATATTATTAATGTGTTTAATTAATATTATAATTCATTTATTATCTTGTTTTATTTTTTTTTCTTTATTATTTCATATGATCTTTTGGAAGAATCACTAAGATTATATATATATTATTTTTATGTATTTTATTTTATTTATTTATATTGGAAAAATATGTATTTAAAGATTGTATTTTTTCTTTAATTATCTTTAGAGTTGTCTGTTCCACTCTTAATTAATAAAGTTTTCCTTTAATAATAATAAACTATTAATAACCAACATGTTCCTTTATTTAAATCATTATACTTATTGGCAAATAGCCAAGATGGTTTACTAAGATTAGAGAAAAATATAGTCAACTAGATATATTAGAAAACAGATACATAATCATATTAATAAATTTAACAAGATTCAATTCAATCTCTTAGCTAGAAACAGTAAAAAGTCATAACATTCAAAAGCAAAGATACCTGACATATATAATTAATCAACAAATATATCTTAGAAAAATAAATCACAGATACAAAATAATAAATAACAAAGTTAGAGTATAACATATGTAACAAATAAAAAGAGACTCATCTATAGCCAAATATCAAGGTTGCAACCATAAAGACAATACAAAAGAAGAGTGTATCAGAAAAATAAAAATAGACCAGACAATAATTATTCTAGTAATCAAAACTATATACAGTGTAAAGCTCTATAGTCAGATCTTAGGACATTTTGACAGAATACAAATATTACTAGGTATAATAATATACAATATACAAAATCTGAAAAACAAAACTCAAACCAGAATCAGTGTCATAATTAATGAAAAACAAACAGAAATAGAAGATAAAATCACAAAATACCTATAAATCAGTAGCTTAAATAAAGAATAACTAGTTAGAATAGCTGAACAAACTGAAAACTGAGAAGAATAAAAATATACATAGATGGCTTAATAGTTTAAAAAGTAACTAACTGAATCAAGATAGGAGTGAAATGACATATAACCAATCAAGAAACAAAAGAGAAATTGGTATATTAAAGATATACAAAGCACTTTCCATTATTAACAAAAACAGAATTAATAACAATTTTAATTCAGAACAAGCAGGGGTTAAGATATATATAGATAGCCAGGTAGCTATTCAAGAAATTCAAAAAAAAAAACAAAAGGAGCTACCAAATTTACAAAAGTACAAATTGGATAACAAAAACTCTAATTAAAAGAATTATCAAAGAAAAGCAAAACAAACAACATTCATTAAAGTCAAAGCACACTAGGAAGAAAAAAACAATAAAGGGGCAAATAAATTAGCAAAAGAAAAAACAAACAAAGGAGATAAAGCAATAATAACAGTCAATCCAAAAACAGTGACATAAGAAATATTAAAATAAAAGAAATATTAATTAGACACAAGTATCAAAGAATTTCTAAAGAATATGTAAAATATCAAATGGATGGCAAATTGGATAACACAAAAAAGAAACAGAATATAAATTGAGTATAGAAATGAATTGCAAATAGACTGGCATTTCACTTGAGAAGCACAACACTAATTCAAAATAACTAAAATGCATATAAATCAAAAGAATCACATATATAGAAGAATTAGATATAGATTACTAAATAATAAACTTTCTATATTAGATAAACTAGTAAAAAAAAGACCAAACATTTATAAATTAAACAAATATCTAGGATGCAAGAAAATAGAAAGTTTAGATCACTTGATATATAAATATTAGCAATATAAAATTATAGAAGAATATAAGAAGATAATAAAAGAAGAAATGAAAGAGTATCAAAAAAATCAAAATAAGGGAAAAGGACATTAAAAAAATTTTTTGGTGAAAATCTTCAAAGTTTTTTACCCAAAAAAAATTTTGAAAATTTCCAAAAAAATTTAAAAATCTTTGAAGTAATAATAATTATATTAAAATAAATATTTGTTTAATAAATATTTATTACTTTTATCAAATCTTGGAATTATATGAACTAAATTATCTATTGATCTTATATCTACTAAATTATATATATCTATTGATTTAAGATATGTATATTTATACATGTATGGTAATTTTTTCAATTTAAATTATATCATTGTACTAATACTAATTGAACATTAGTTGAAATTGATTTATTCAACATAATGCCACTTGTCAATTATTCATCAAAAAAATATATAATTTGGTTAATCAAATTTTTATAATTTTTATTTTCGGCTATAAAGTGACATATAATTTATTCGATATATAAATGGTATACTTTTTTAGTAAAATGAATAATTTATTTTTTGTGCCAAATATATATCAGGAAATTTTTAGCAAAAATCTTTAAAGATCTTCAGGCATAGACCTTTGGAGGACCTCTGTCATCGTTAAAAAACTCTGAAACAAAAATTACTATATTAATCTCTGAAAATTTTTGATTTATTTTAATAATAATAAAATATATTTATATTTATATATTAAAATTTATTAATATTCAATTTTAAATGTTTATTGGCTTTTAAAATTATTTATTATTACATAATTTTTATTTATATTTACAGAGAGACCTTCCTAAATGCACTTACTATATTTTCTCTCTCTAAATGCATGGTCAAGCTTGGTCCCAAGTACATAAAACCATTAATAAAATTACATCCATAAATGTATACCCTCTATAAATGCACATTTTTCAAAAATTTTCCTATGGTCCTGAGAGGTATACATTTAGAGAGGATTCACTGTATTTATTTGTTTAAATCTTTGCTCATTGCTAAAGTCTTTTTTTATAATTTTCTATTTTTCAGTAATTGTCCTAGATCATTCTCAGTATTTTCACATTTCTTCAGATTATCTTCTATAATAATAATTTGTGAATCAGTCATTTAGTCATTTCTTCATCTTCACTATTTGAATTTTCTTCTTCAAATCCAAATCCTTTTTTAATTCTCTTCTAAAAATATTATTAGCAATAATTTATAATACTTCAAAGATTTTTAAAACTCACCTTATTTTTTTCTACTTTGGTTTTAATTAATGTTTTATTTATCAAAATACTTTCATTATTTGAATCAAGAATTGTTTGATATATTGCAATGGCAAATGCCACTTGTTTCTTGGAGATATCTTCCTTTGGCTAGACTTTTCAAGAATACAGACCATTATATTTTATGTTTCTTCTCTTGAACATTTGTGAAGGGTTTCAAAGCATTCAGCAATCTTTCAAGATTGTTTCCAGGCCAAAATTTCGATGGTGGTTGCATTTGTATTTATTGTATCCAAAAAATCCTTCGTCAAAAACTGAAAACATGACATCACAAATTTTTGAAGCCATAGTCTCCTGAAGTGATCAATGCTGTTTCATGAGCTTTTAAAGCAATAAGGTGTTGTGATCAAAATCCGTTTAATCTGTATCGAGTGATAGTTTTTAAAAGAAATTAGAGATTATATAGAACAGTCCGTCATTCCAGAGATACAGGGTGATTCATAATTTTTTGGAATTTTTTTGATTTTATATTTTATCTTATAATTAAATAAAAAAATTATTAAA
>CAJVPV010003169.1:0-11693 GCA_910591835.1 Acaulospora morrowiae | reverse complement strand
AAAGAAGCTAAAATAATAATAAGAAAATAATAATAATA
The DNA here is from genome assembly GCA_910591835.1 of Acaulospora morrowiae. Taxonomy (NCBI): domain Eukaryota; kingdom Fungi; phylum Glomeromycota; class Glomeromycetes; order Diversisporales; family Acaulosporaceae; genus Acaulospora; species Acaulospora morrowiae. The sequence goes on along the minus strand of CAJVPV010003169.1, from coordinate 11,655 downwards.
ATTAAATAATATAATGGAATTAATTATTCCATTACAATATATATATATATATATATTTATATATTATTATTATTATTATCTAAAAAAAACTCTTTTCTGTACAAAACTTTTTTCTTGAAGTTTTTCTTTTTTAGTAATTATTTTTCAAAATTAAAGAAACAAATATTTTTCTCATCTTTAAACTTTTCAAAGTTCTTTATATATCATTTACCTTCACTACAAAAACCTCAAGAAAATTAAAGAAGTATACTGATGCATCGGGATAGAATCTTTAACCAAAGGAAAGCAAGTTTGGGACCTTTCTTTTTTTTTGGATTGCATAATAAAAGGTCCATGCCAGTTACTTTTTTATAAATCTTTTTGGGATTCTTCCTATTTTCACTTCTTACAAATACATATTTTTTATTAAATAATCATATTCTTTTCTTAAAGATCTTTTTTGCAAACCAAAAAACCAAATCATACATTAAAAATGTTTATATTGTTGACTTGAAGAATCAGCAATATATTTATTGTTTACTTATTACTATCATCCAGCATAATTTGCTATATCACAAATACCACAAAACTTTTTTTCAAAAAAATTTTTACAAAAAAACTGCAATCAATTTACTTTTGTTAATTGACAACATCTCAAAACCAACCAATCAAATACTATCAATTATTCAACCAAATCTGTATTACTAAAATACCACATCAATATAAACAAAATCTTTTTTGGCAATAACTATCAAAACAAAATCACATTATCAACAAACAAACCAATTATACTATCAACAAACAAATCAATTACTGGTTATATTAACAAAACAACAATACAATTATCACAACAAATTAACTATCAAAGAAATATATCATCAATACTACTATATATTTTGAACAGTAACTTGGCCATTTGTGATAGGTATTGTGAATATAGTTTTTAGTAAGTCTGTACTTCTCAGAACCAATACTCATATAAAGATCAGGTAAATAGATTTCTTTATTTGAGGCATATGATTTGACTTGTCCAAGTTTTCTATTAACTATTGCTCCTCTTGTTCCTCATCCTTATGCTTTTATTGATAATCTTTGTTACTATCTCTTTGTGGCCCTTCGAATTATTCTCTTTTCAAGCTAGTAGTACTAAATGAGGTAAGTTTATTAATTAGGAATTTCCTTATTTGGCATCATCGATCACACTACTAATTTAAAAATTTTGATTAATAGTCTTATTATGAAGTACGATACTTTTGAGTGTTTTGTTTTTTTTGTTTAATTTTTTATTTGTCTTCCTTTCTTTTTACATAAGTATATTGTTCTTTTATAGCCTAATGCTATGCTAGAATAGACTATTACTGACATCATGGATTTAGACTTTAAGCTTACTAATAGACTATCATATAAACTACTTTATTTTCAACATAGCATTTTTGAGTTTTAGACACACGACATGCAGATCATATTATATGTTCATCCCTTATTATATGTTTTTCATCTATAATACATATACATCATATCTCAGTTAAATAGAACTACCAGTATGGCGCACTTATTCAGAGCATCCTTAACTTTACAATTAGTTTTTTTGCATCTATTTTTTTGTTTAGTTTTTTTTTTTAAAATCATAAAAGAATATAAGATACAAGTCTTTATTGTATATGTATAATATATAAGTTATATCAAACATCTTTACAGAATATTTCTCTAAATTAATGTTAACCTATCTACAATACTAACTAATGTGATTCTCCTTACACTTAATATAGATTGAATTGACATTAATGCTGGATAATTTATACCCTTTCAGAGCTAATATGTAAAGTTGCCAAATTACATTGTAAAAAGTGAAATGGCGAGTCTGTCGCTAAATGATGATGGAATTCGCGTAGCCGCCAGTCCACTCTTAATAAAGTTAATCGAAGAGGTGAGGCGTTAGATTTGGCCCAGGTGTGTATTTTAATTATTGTTTTATATGGTAATTCTCTCTTTTTCCTTTATTAAATGCTATCGTTTTTATACACTTTTCAATAGAAATTATTAGAAAGTTGTAGAAACATGACGAAAGATAAGGAAATTCTATTTGTTTCTAACACTAATTACATAATAAAATGCTCATTACATCATTTTTATCTTACTTTTAGTACTGGTTTCAGTTTCACATTTCTTCTCGCGATTCCTGGGTCAATCGTTGGTCATGTGACCCGAATCGCATTATCTATTATTTTATTCTCTCTCTTACAACATGAAGGCACTACAGCCACAATTCTCAAGCTTGCCTTCAAACTCATAACTTGGGCTGGCACTTGTTAATATATAGGTGGCACTACATGTGAAATAAGGAATAATTGGAGGAAATGATTTGCTTTGAGTAATAAACTGGTGTTATTAGTATTATAAGTAGTTGATGATAATTGGTAGTAGAAGGAGTAGTTGATTTTATTTGTAGAGATATTGTTGTTATAGTAATTGAGAATTGCATTTTGAATATGCTGTCTGGATTTGTGAAACTATTATGACAGTTTTTAAAAATGTTGTATTGTTGCTTGAACCTGCAAAACTATGAGGCAACTGTTTAAAGGCTAGATAAGACATGTGAAAAGCCCAGTATTTTCATATAAATAAAATACTGGAGTTGTTATTACTCAAGTTGGAAATAATAAGGTTGTTGTTGTTATAAATGGAAAAATTGTTAGGTATTGGAATGTATGACTAGTATTGTTATTATATTGAACAGGTTTAAACTAATTTGATTGTAAATGTGTTAGGTTGGCAGTTTGTAATTGATTAGTGAATATGTGATAATCATTTGGAGGAGTGAAACTGAATTTGATTTTTGTGATTGAGTGAATTTTTGTAAGTAATAGTTTGGCACAGTATTATGCATCAAATAAGAAGTGATTGGAAAGTTAAGGTTAAGCAGGAGATCCAGAAACTTTGCTTGAGTGTGATATGAAGAATAGGTTTGTACTATTGAAATGTAATAGAGAAATGATAATAAAAAAATATTGAAAGTGAGAGGTATATAAAGACAAAGTTATAAAAAAGGATTGCCATAAGTCTTTTCTCATGCAAACAAAGAACAAACAAGACTCCCAAACTTGTTTGGCCTTTGCCCAAAGGTTTTATCCTAATGCAACAGTGGTTCTTAAAGTTCTTATGTCTTTAAGCTTATAATATAAATGGCATATAAAGGAAGTATTGAGAACTTTTTTCAAGAAAATTACCATAAAAGGAAAATTTTCAAGAATCAGTGGTAAACGGGTGAGAGTTTTTTAAATTCCTATTTCTTAGTTTAGTATTTTATTTTTTTTTAATATCTTATAGTCTTTTTATATATAAATCTAAGTAGATATTTATAGCTGCTTGGTATTATCTTTGACAATATATTGGTTTTAATATTTTTTTCCTTTGCAACTTAGATAGTTTATTATAGACAAGCTAGCATTAAACTTGCAGATCAACTAGTCACATGAGAGATGTTGTTACTTTCTTCATGTATAAATTTTTCAATTTTATAATTATAATAAAGTAATAATGTTTATCTACTTTAAAAAAAAATATTATTATTATTATCTTTGTATTATTTTCAAATATATTTCAAACTTAATTTTAATGTTATACTTAAGTAAAATTATTGAATCTTTTGCCTATATTAAATAAAATCTTTTTAATTATTTTTAATTTAATATATAGTAATAATTATAATTTTTTTGGACACTTCACATATAACTTTAATTATATATTGTAATAAAGATACAATTATATAAGTAATTATTTTTGAAAATAACCCAAAAATTTTTTGGGTCTAAAATAATAATCCTAAAATAATAATTTAAAATTATAACTTATAATTAATAAAAATATATATGGTCATATATCATTTCTACCTCAGGAGAAAGATAAAGATAGAGAACTAGTAGCAGAGAGGCACATTAGATGGACAAGACCAATGTGGTATGCTAAAGTTCCTAGAGGCATACAAATTAGTACAATTCTGAGATGTATGAGATCAGGCAAAAGAGGCAATGGTGATTTGTTTTGTAAAGGTCAAGTTATTTATTTGATAAAATATATATTTAAGCCTGCCAATTCCTAGGCGAAATTGGAGCCTTTATATACATGTTTGAGTTATATTATTTTTGTACATAATAAATATATGCTATGGTAAAAATATAAACTAAGATATAGATATTATTTTCATTAGAATATTCAACTATAGTAGCATTTACATAGATAAATACTTTGACAAAGATAATATAGAAATTAAAGATAAAATAAAATAAAAATATTCTAGAAATAATAAAGGTACAATAGATACAATATATGCTGAAGGTAAAGTAACAGATCTGTAATACAAAACTATTCTAAAACAGCTAACATTTCAAGAGTCAATGCTAGTAAAAATCAAACAAGGGGTATTGAAGATCTTGGGTAAAAATCAAGTATAACAATTCTCCTCCACTAATCTATAAGTTTTATAAATTTAATTTTGTATCAGGATAATAAACTCAGAGTAAGACAATTGTCTAATTAGGCAAAGGGTAGTGGATCAGGTTCTATAAATTTGATGAATTCCAACTTTACTAAAAATGTAATATGTGTATATAAAAGCTGAAGAATAATATCTAGTGATTTGTAAATTTAGGTAAGATCTTTGTGTTTGGCTAGAAGTTGTTTCCAATAATTCTTCAAGATAGTAAGCATACACAAGAGTCATAATCCTATTTCTTCTTCGGGATGCTCTTTGTAACTTCTGATAGGTATTCAAAAGTTGTATTTCAGTAGTCTGCAGAAGATCATAAGAGGCTGGTGCAACATCTATATCTTCAGAAGTGGTTTGCAGAAGATCTTTGACCAAAATAGTATAGGCAGCCATAGGATTATTAGTTGCATGTTGAAAATGTTCAAATTTGAGAAAGGAGCATGTTGTTTGGGGCAGCTGTACTTTTTATAGATTTTTGTAAGTATTTCTAAGATTCCATCATGTTGTGTACTTAAGGTCTTCTTGAAAATCGTTTAGCAAGTAATTGTCAATCCATAATTTTTCAAAAATGTCAAGAGAAAATCGTTTGTTAATAAATACTTACCTAACTCACTCTGGTTTCAGGGATCTATCCTGGAAGACAATTGTTTTATTTCAAGAAAGGGTCAGTATCTTGGAGTGCCAAGTTCATCAAGAAAATAGGTTCAGGACTTTGGAACCAGAGGTGGAAAGATTAAAAAGAAAATTGGAGACACTTCAGGATGCACGCTCTCTTCACAATTTCAATAGGGAGCTAGAGTTGAAGAACTTAAACTTGAGAAACCAAGTATTTCGTCTGGAAGGTCTTCTTCGCCTGCTGGGAAATCCTGCACTGACTCCTTTTGACAGGCCTTTTTCTTTCTTCTTGTTTAATTAGTGATTTGCTTTTTATTTTGTTTTTCTTGCATCTTCTTTTTCAAAGTTTGTGAATTTATTGTGGAATAAGTAGTAGTTGCTAAGTATGCTTTGTGGGCTAGCTGAAATGGACAGGGAGCACTTTGTGGGCCACTTTTATTATACTACATCCTTCACTTGTTTCTTTAGTTTCTTCAGGTCTTCTTTTTCGCTTAAGGGTTTAGTAATACTTGTACTAGGTTTGATACAAGCGGAGGACTGGATTACTTAAGCATCTACATCTACATCACATAAGCTGGTACTGAACTTTTCAGTAGCTAAAGGATACTTCTTCCTATATATGTATACTAGGTTTCCATACTGATTGGTCAAAATATGGTTTCAAGAGAAAAACATTAATAGAAGCAACAAGAACTTTTTCTTCTATTGTTCTCAGCTTGAAGACATCATTGGACAAGACATCATGGATATAGAAGAATCCTTTCCATTTCGGTTTTAGTTTTTCTGTAAAATGTTTGTCTCTGGTAGCATCATATATTAATACCTTATACTCAATTTTGAACTTTTTGTACTTTGTTACTTTTTGATCAAACCTTTATTTTTGTCTTTATTGTTCTTTATTAATATTTCTTCTTGCTTGTTCCTGTTGTTGTGAAAGTTCTTCTAATAAAGTATATAATCGATCAAGAATTGTTGGTTGCAATATTTCATCCATGTTTGTTGTGGGCATTTGAGGTTTTCGTCCATAAAGTAAATAAAATAGTGTCATTTTTATAGAAGATTGTTTTGATGTTCTATAAGCAAAGAATACTGGCGAAATGTGTTGGTTCCAATCTTCTTTGCTTTCAATTAACTTTGCAAGTGACTTATACAAAGTTCTGTTAAATTGTTTAACCAATCCATTGATTTGGGGATAATATGGTGTAGATAATAAATGTCTTATCTCAAATTGTTTGAGTAATCCATCTACTATTTCATTTTGAAAATAAGTTCCTCTATCAGATAGGATTTGTTTTGGACATCCATGTCTACAGATAATAACTTGATAGATGAATTCTGCTATATGTTTTCCAGTATCTTCAGAGATTGCTTCTGCTTCAGTTCATTTGGTGAAGTAATATGTTGCAATGATAATATACTTGTTTTCTTGTTTGGTGATTGGTAAAGGTTCTACAATGTCAATACTGATTCTGGAAAATAGTTCTCCAACAGGAATAGGATGCAAGGGTCCTAATGTTCTGTATCTTCCACGTTTTTGACACTGGTCACATGATCAGATGTAGTCTTTAATATTTTTAAACATCTGCAGCCAATAGTATTGATCATAAATTTTCTCAAAAGTTTTGTCAATTCCCAAATGTGCACCAGTAGGATGATTATGCATTAAGTAAAGTATTACTTCGATTTCATGTTTTTGAATGACTTTGAGTAGTTAGTTTCGGGTTTTCTTTTTTTGTCTTTTTTATAAAGTTGATTGTTTTTGATTTCAAAAAATTTGCTTTGTGATTGTAAACATTTTTGTTGATTGTTATCATGTTTGTTGGTAGTTTGTTGTTAAGAATATAATTTTTAAATTGATAATATTGTTATATTTCTATGTTGTTGAAGTTTGGCTATCAGAACACTGATTATCTGGTTTGAATTCTGTTTTTATATAGATTTCTTTAATTGTTTCTTCAAGAAGATTTTAATAGTAGGTGACAGGATTGGCATCTGTTCACCAGACTGAATTGCAAAATAGTTTTTGGAATAGTTATTGAATTCATATTTATATTGTTTATAAGGTTGTTCAAGTTTTGGTAACCACCAGTAATCATCAAACAGTTGGATTTGTTCTTCAAATTCTTCATTACTTAATCTTGTTCTTGGAATTTGATGAAAATCATAATTACGAAGTTGATGTTGAAATTTTCTTTTTGGAAGAGGACATGAGTGAATTTCATCTAGAATGAGTTGAGTGGACTGGGTTATTATCGATTGGATATCATCTGCTCTTTGTTATCTTTTACAAATGCATTCATCTTTGAAAGGATATCTGTTTCGATCAGATAATTTCTTATACCAGTTGCAGAAAGTATGGATATGATGGTCTTCAGCTCTCTCTTTGCAGATATGACAATATCTTCCTGCAATAAACCATTCAACTTTGTAGAGTGATTCTTCATGATCGGGAGTATAAGGTGCAATAGAATTGACAGTTGCGAAGCTATGATCAAAGTTTCAATTATCATCATCACCTTGAAGCATATAGATAGGTTCTTCTGTTTCATACATGCATGGCATGGCATCAGCACTATTGTGATTTCTTTCTGCTCTGTGAATAACAGTATAGTTGTAGGGTTCTAGACGTAGGATCCATCTAACTCTTTTTTCTTTAAGTTCAGATATCTTTAACTATTGGAGAGTGGAGTGGTCAGTTACCAGATAGAAGTGATTAGTTCCAAGATATTGATAAAAGTGTTCAACAGCCCAGATGACTGTTAGACATTCTTGTTCAGTAGTAGAATAGTTTTACTCAGGTTTGGTCAAACTTCTGCTAGCATATGCAATGACATATTCTTGTTTTCCTTCTCATTAAGCAAGTACTGCTTCTAATCCAATACTAGAAGCATCAGTATGGAGATAAAATAGTTGATTGAAATCGGAATATCTTAAGATAAGTGCAGAAATTAAATATCGTTTCAGCATTTGGAATGCCTTTTCTTGTTTTTCAGTCCATTCAAAAGGTACTTGTTTTTCCAAAAGTTCATTCAATGGCTTGGTGATAGTTGAGAAGTTGGTAATGAATTTTCGATAGTAGGATGCTAATCCTAAGAATCCTCTGAATTGTCTAACATTCGTTGGTCTTGGAAAGTCTCTAACTTTGATAATTTTGTCATTATCTGGCATGATTCCATCGCAGCTGATTTCATGTTCCAAAAGTTTGATACTGGCAAGAAAGAAGTGGCACTTTTCCATATTCAGTTTCAGGTTTGCTTGATGAAGAACATATAAGATAATATTTACATGATTGCAGTAATCTTGAAATGTTCTAGAGAAGATAGTAATGTCATTCAAATATACTTCAACAAAATTTTCTTTGTAAGGTCCAAGAAGTTCATCCATGAGATGTTGAAAAGTAGCATTGCACAATTCAAAAGGTATAACATTGAACTCATAGAGTTCATATTTTGTGATAAAAGCTGTTTTCTTTTTATCTTCATCACTCATGGCTACTTGCCAATATCCACTTGCTAAATCAAGACAGGTAAACTATTTTGCACCTTGGAAGGAATCTAGAAGGTCATCAATTACTAGAAGAGGGTAAACATTCTTTTCTGTAACCTCATTCAATTTTCGGAAATCAACACAAAATCATTTCTTGTCATTTTTCTTTGGTACAATTACAACTGGAGATGTCCAAGGGCTGGAGGTAGGACTGATTATTCCTTTCTTTATCATTTCACCAATTTTGCTTCTAATAAAATCTTGTTGATCGATAATGTTCTATATGCACATTGCTTGATGAGTTTTGCATTTCCTGTATCGATGAAGTATATGATTACAGTGGTTCTTCCTAAATCTTGAGTTTGGCCTTCTTTGGAGATATGTTCTACAAACACATCTTTATTTTCTTTTATAATTTGATCCACTACTTCTTGTTGTTCATCAGTTATTAGATTAATTTCAAATGTTGCTTCTTGATTAATCATGTGATCTGAAAGGTAAATTGCTAGATCTTCTTCAATTTGGACTTCAAGTTTTTTAGTTTCTTCATATTTCTCATCTCTTTTAGCATAATCAGAGTAGTAGGTCTCGTGTTCTTCTAAATCTTCATATTCATATTCAATTTCTTCAAGTTCACCATTACTGCTTTCTGAATCCGTGATGTACTGAGGTGTTTCATCAGTGAAGTGTGTAGTTGCGATTTTGACAGTTTTGTTCTGATATTGAATCTATAAGATTTGGGAATCAAAATTTCACTTGGCTCTTATCTTTTGGAATCAATCAATTCCCAAAAGAAGAGTTTTCTCTTGAGATTCAATAACTTGGAGCTTAATTGGAATAATCAGATCTAAAATACAGATTTGAACTTTAGTAATTTGACCCAACGCATGGACTCTGTTTCTATTGGCAGTGACTACAATGGTTTTGAATGGAGTATCTGGTTTCAATCTTAACTTATGCATCAGTTTGTTCATGATAATATTGACTGCAGCTCCTGAATTAAGAATGGTGATCACTGGATTTCCTTTAATTCTGACATAGTATTTAACCGATGAAGTTTTTTTGGAGTCATTTTCTGATTGCAGATAGTTGGTTTTAACTGTCTTCTTTGATCTCTTGAGAATCTTGACAAGATTCTTTCGTTGATTAGGATATTGGAGCATTTGTCCCACAGTAGCACTTGATGATAACTTGAGAATGTCTTCAGAAATATCATATAGTGTAAGCTGATCAATCACAGATGGTTGGGATTTCATTTTTGGCTTCTTTGTCTTGAATAAGGTAGAATGCATTGGAAGAGGTTGATAGTGGACAAATAAAGCTTGTATTTTCATCAGTTGAATAGTATTCTTCTTTAATCGCAGATTAAATTCTTTTGTTAATTCTGATCGTTTAACTTTTTCTTTCTGTTTTTTTCAATTGATAGTGTAGGGTTGGAGTTTGGCTTTTTGTCCCATATATACAAGTTCTTCTTTTTCACTGAATGCTTCTTCATCAGTGATATCTTCAATTGTATGATAGTTTACACATTTGTCTTTCTTGACATATCGGTTTTGTTGTTGATATTGTTGAGAGAGCATAGGCCTTTCAGGTAAGCAATCCCAAGCAATATATCCTACTTGATCACACTTGAAACAAGTTCTTGTATCTCTTTGTGATGTGTATGCAAGTGGCGACCTAGATATATCAGGCTTGTAATAGGGTTTGCTTTTTCTTTCAACTTTGGCTGAAATGTTCTCAATTTGAGTTGCAAGCTTTAGATGCATCTTTTCGAACTTCTGGACAAGATTATCCATGGAATCTCAAGGAGTTTTTTTATTTTTGAATTCAAAAGTCTTTTCTGGTTTGGTTTTGATAGATTGTTCATAGTTAATAAGATCTTGACTGTTTTCATATTGTTGAGCAAATTGTAATGCTGTAGCAACATCTGCAGGCACATTAATAGCCACAAAAGGAGCAACTTCAGGTCTTAGTCCTCTGAGGAAATAACAAAGTTTCTGGAAGTCTGATATGTTTTTTTCAAGGTCTACTCATTTAATAAGTTTTTGGAAATCTTTATAGTAAGAATCCACAGATTCAGAGGGGTCTTGTCTTCTTTCTTCTAAGTTTTTAAGCCATTTGTTTTGCCATTATTGAGTACAGAACTTGTTTTTAAATGCTTCTTCAAGGTCTGCTAATCTGTAGGGATCTCTAGTATAATTAATTCCATTGATAGTAACATATTTAATCCACCAAACTTCAGCTTCATCCTGAAGATGAACAGCTAGCTTGCATTTTTTCTGTTTGTTCCTATTTATTTACTTGACTTACTTTAGTAAAGGCAAAAAACTAGATTAAAGAATCTTGAGTTCTATCTCCAAAGAATGATTCCACTTGAAGAACTTGAGCATTGTTATTGGCCTTTAAGTAATCAAATATATTTTGTATAGTTGCTATAGTATTTAAGGTATTGGGTTCTTGAAATAATAAATATAAATTTAAATCTTCATTATTGAATAAATAATTAATAAGGAGATTGTCAGGGATAATGTTGAAAGTATTTAAAATATGTTCAGACAAATTAAAACTTGTATCTTCCAATAAATTGTTTTCAATTGGTTGGGTAGTAAAAGAAATATTAAGAAAAGATGAGGGTTCAATAATTTCTATATCTGCAGGGTCAAAAATAAAATTATAATAAATATTAAATGCTTGAAAAGTTTCTTTAGCAATCCTATCTAAGTGAACAGGTTCAGAGTATCTGATAAATAAAATTAATCATTCAACTATACTAATATGAAGGAAGAGACTAACAGTTTGTTAAACAAAGTAACAATAGGTTCTAAATGAATATTTGATGGCAGGAAAGGTAATATAAAACCAATTTCAAAAGTAATTAAAGAGAATATTATAATTTTCGATAGGGGGAAAGCAAACAGTACAAGATTTGTCTGGTTGTCTTTGTTGAAGGGCTTTCTTAGTTAATTCTGGATTGTTTAAGTGTAATTGGTCATGCAAGTAGTTAATGCTCACTGTAAAAAGACCTTATTTGTCTGTCTTTTTACTATTAAATTTGGGAAGACAAATATTTAATTGTCTTTTAAAATCTT
>CAJVPV010003168.1:0-11696 GCA_910591835.1 Acaulospora morrowiae | reverse complement strand
TTATTTTGATATATTTTTTATTAATTTCTATGCAGTAGTTTTTGAGTAATGAATAAATAAAAAATTCCAAAATTTTTGTACCATACTGTACAATTTACTTCTTAAACAATAGTACAATTACTATGCATGACTCTCAGACACTCTTCACATATAATCTGAATCTCAATCTTTTTTCTTTGTTTTGATTAATTCTTGTCTCACTTTGTTCAAATGCTCCTCGACTATTCACAATTATCTGCTTCTCCATATACAAACTCAATACCGACCTATTCAAATATATCAATCATCAACTAAAATATTCTTACAACAGCCTCATTCAAATTATCAATACACAGCTTAAAAACAAACAGATTACTCTAACCTGGGTCTTTGATCAAAAACAATTTCTTTTAATCATTTTTCAAGACACACTGACACCTATTCCTCTTGTATATTCAACTGTCTACACCACATCACCATTAATCAATCTCAATCTTACAACCAGCATTACACAATGAATCAAATTCACAAACTACTACATCAATCTTTTTAATATTCTCCTAAGTGAATTTGCATAAACAAACCCAAAAGCTTCTCCAAAATAGACATTATCATCAAATCTAACAAAAAACTGTTAGAAACAGACAGAATAAAATTTTGATTACTAGTGTAAATATGAAAGGTATAATAAGGGATGGATGCATAATATGATCTGTGCGTCATGTGTCTAAAACTCAGAAATGTTATATTGAAAATGAAGTAGTTTATTAGTAAGCTTAAAGTCTAAATCCATAATGTCAGCAATAGTCTATTCTAGCATAGCATTAGGCTATAAAAAAATAATATACTTATGTAAAAGAAGAGGGTCAAATCGAAAATAAAACAAGAAAAAACAAAACACTCAAAAGTATCATGCTCGATAGTGAGACTATTAATTAAAAATTGCTAAATTAATAGTGTGATTGACAATGTCAAAGAAGAGAATTTCTGATTAACAAACTTATCTCGTTTAGTACCGCTAGCTTGGAAAGAGGATAATCCAAAGGGCTGCGAAGAGATAGTGGCAAAAATTATCTGTAGAAGCATAAGACGAGGAATAAGAGGAACAATAGTTAATAGAAAATCCGGTCAAGTTAAATTACACATCTCAAATAAAGAAATCTACTTATCTAAACGTTATATGAGTACTGGTTCCAAGAAGTAACAGACTTGTCAAAAACAACGTTCACACTAGCAATCTTTAGAATTAAGATTGTAGCAAATCAACTTTCTATCCGAGACAAACTCCACAAAAGATATCATCTTCTCTACAAAGATAATCAGTGTTCTCAATGTGAAACATATCCAAAAACTTTAAATCACATCTTTTTATGTTATCACGATCTTCTCACACTGAGGAAAAAAAAGACAAATTCAAGATTTTCATCACTCTTAACATCCCCAAAAAGAAATTAAATTCAAGTGAGGCATACTTTCTTCAAACAACCAACCTAACAGAAAAAATTTTACTCAATCTAGTTCTTGGCAAGTTCAATAATTCCTTTAACATTATTCGAAAAAAAGAAGAGATTTCAAATTACTCTCTCAAAATCTTGAACAAAATTTGAAAACAGTGCTCAGTAACTACCATTATCTTAACAACTTCAAAAATCACATAGAAAAAAACATTCCAGTTACAAATCCTAATACTAATCTCTTAAACACAAGCACTTTTCAGAAAGTACTTAACACTCTAAAAAATTCAAATAATCTTACTGACAAAAAAATTTTTATACTAGCTATAGTATTATCATTTTGAATAGGCATTAGCTATGGTATGCAAATACCTACTTGATGCTATTGTATACCAATTAAAGAGTTGCAATAGGCTACAATTAATTTAATTTCTATGTATCTTAAAGATTGTTAATGTAATGATAATAAACCTTTGTTTAATAAATGTCTTGCATTTAATGTCTGTTTGTAATTTAAAAAAAATAAAATAAAATAAAGATTTTTTTAAATAATTACTAATTTTAAATATAAATTATATATAAATTCTGTTTGAAAAATAAATTTTTACTAAAATAAATATTTGCAAAAAAATTAATTATAAAATCAAAAAAAAATTTATATAAAATTTTAATTAAATTATTAAATTAAGTAAAAATTTTTTAATAATAAAATTATAAATAATTAATTTATTATAAAATATATTTTTATTTAATAAATTCAAATTAGTTAATTTTTTTAAAAAATATTTTTAATTTAAAATTTAAAAGCTTTTTAATATAAAAAAGTTTATTAAATAAACTTATTTTTTATATTTTCAAATATATACAATCTGGGACAAAAAAATTTAATATGAATGGAAATTGTAATTTTTAGATAAAAAAAATAATTTAAATATTATTTTTATTTATTACATGATAAAAATTTATTTATTTTATATAAAAATTAATAAATATATTTTTTATAATCTAAAGAAAATTTTTACTTAAGCACTTTTTATAAAATAACTTATTAAAATTTTTTATAATAATTTTTTAAATAATAATTTTTAAAAAAATTTTAACTTAATAAAAAAAAACTCTTTCTCAAAAATCTTGCATTGCTTAAAAATTTCCTTTTTTAGTAACTGACAAAATTATTAGAAAAAACAAAATAACAAGCACTTATGGGAGCCCTTCTTCCAAGAGCAAACTATCAAGTTCATTTTATATCCTTTTGGATATTATAATAACAAATCTCAATGATCATCTTTTTTCTGTAGTATATTAGAAAAGCAATTCAAGTAACATTCAAATTACTGAACTAGCAAAAAATATATCCATTTTATCTTTAGTCAACTTTTTCAAATTTTGGATTGTTTCTCTATAAAATCTAAGCAACAGTAATCTTATACAAGTGAATATTGCCTTTAGCAACTTTAAGCAAGTAACAACTGACTCCACTTCTCTCTAATCATATAAAATAGCTTTAATAACTATAAACAATCACAAAAGCAACTTCCAAAACAATCATAACAACTTCTTTTAATATCAAAAAAGAAATAAACTTGCTCTAAGTATAAGAGAGATTATTGCAAGGAAGATTTTAAACAATAATTTCAATTATACTTTTTACCTTTTCTGGAATCAAGTTAACATTATTAAAAGTAACAAAAGATTCAACTTAGAAAAAATTCAGGATATACTATCACACATACTACTTAATATATCAGTTTAAGATAAGAAATCAATAACTACTAAATAAAACTTTACTGAAAATCCTAAAGGAAAAAAGCTACTATCTCAAATCTGAAAAAAAATTCCAAGCAGCTTATCCCCTTTTATTAATCTACAAAACATAGGCAATTCTAAAATAGTAAAAATTAACAGCAATACATATGTATTTTTGCAGTTCAGGAGTATACAAGAGCAATTAGCACAACAGACCATACAGCATCAAATACCAATGACATATAATTAAAGTAACATTATACAAGTGGATAATCTCTATCATGCAGTTACTATAGACAATTAACATAATAAATCTGAAAGTACAATTAGACTTACCAGTTTCTGCTCTAATAATAATGTATTAATGAAATCTTTGGATATCACAAATCTTATTGGTAGCACCAGCTTCTTTATAGAATTTGATTGCCAAGTACAAAAAGAGCTAGACAACCTGCAAGAGAATATATTCCATTCAAACAGACAATTAGGAACTTATATCAGACCAAATCAGAATAAAAAAATATCAGATAAAGCTGAATCTGACTGGCTGACCAAAGATCTGAGTTTATATAGAGACTTTAATAACTTTCATAACTTTTCACTTATTAAAAATTCATTAGAAAACCAACAATTGATTTTACCTTCAAACAATAGAGAAAACAGGATTACAAAAATTCTTCTAAAAAGTAGCCATTCAATAGATGGCTCACCATTATATATTGTCATGGGCTAATCATCCAGCCCACACTACTGGTTGTCGCTTCTGTTCAAAATAAGGTAAGTTTCTAACTCTTGAGGTGTGTTTCCAATTTGGCCATTCTCTCACTTTAACTTTTCTACCAACTAGCCAAGAACCTTTCTAATGCTAATTCCTTTAGGAAATCCTCAGTTCTCTCTTGTAGTCGTGTAGCCCAAGTTACAAGTCTTCTTTGGCACACTAAACACAAGGTAAGAGTTTATCCATTAAACATTACTTTATTGTTTATTACTTAATGTTCACTGACTCTAAACTTCACTCCCCTTATATGCTACTGAATGGCACATGTATTTATATATGTGCCTGTTATTTACATGTTTACGTCTGATTGCTATTCTACACTACTCTAGAAATTTCCATCAATAAACTTTCCCACACCTTAATTTATCCACCTCAAACTTTTTTCACAGTTGATCTTATAACATACTAATTACATGACATGACGGTATGTTACATTACTGCGCCTACATTTTTACCCACGACAACATATAATAAGCAATAATAAATCCTTTATTAGTAAAATGACACAATTATTAATCTAGTATCACAACTATCAGTCTGCCATAGCAAAACCAAATTAGTAGTAGATCTTTTTAAAAAAATTGAAAATATCTCCAAAGGATCAGTTTTACAAGAATCTCATCTAGCAATTTTCACCAAAATCTTTTTAAGAGATAGGATCTTCTTCAGATTATTTATCAAAACAATCTACTCAAAATAAATTTATAAAAAAAATATGAAAAGCTAGAAGTAAAAGCATATAAGAATTACAAAAAAATCAATGATGTTGAATATATTAGCAAAAGAATCAAAAGGAAAATCAGATAGATCCTTAACTTATTACTATTCCTAGCTTGTCTCAAATTTACAGACTTGAGCAAATTCAAACTTTTCGAAATTGCACAAATCCTTGAATTTGGATGCAACTACTTTATAAAAGACAACAATAATACTATTGACTATATTGAACTACTAGATAGAATTAAAGAAATATTGTATAAATTACTACCAGTCTTCTAAATAATCTAGAATCTATTTCCTCTAGCATAGTTATTAAACTTTTAAGCTTACTGTCAATCAAAAAAAGATTTCTGCTTATGTCCACTGTATCAGTTTTAAAAATACACTCCAAGTTCTTCCAACTTCCTGATTCATACTTCTTTAAGTTTGAACTACTGCCAGATAATTCTAAAAATCTCAATAAAGAAACCAAATGCTTCTTTTCCATTACTGAAAAAAAAGATCTGAAAGAACTTTCAATAAAAATTAGGAAGCTTGCCAAGTTCTATAAAGTTCCTGTAAAATTGTTTAAAACATTTTTCAATCTGTTATTACCTAAAATCCCATATCCAAAGTACTTGGCATATTACTTCCCTCATAATCCAATAACAATAAACACGAGAGAGATTATTGGCATCTTGAGAAAAAAATATAATCTTAAAACTCTGCCTCTAAACTTCTACAAGTTCAAAAGACCATTACTATGCTTTTCTAATTTACTGTTAAATGATTTACAAATAAGCATCTCTATACAAACCAAGGAGAATACTAACTGTCTTATAAAGAATCTAAAAAAAGATTTTAAATTTAACTTGCCTCTTGGCTCTTAATGAATTGATCTAGCCATTTCTCAGACAGGCAAAGAAAAGCTACAGAGCAAAATTTCTAAAGTGAATAAATCTGTTAATATTAAAGACCACATTGACTATCAAGCAACTAACTGTATGAAAACTGCATAAGAGGTATAAATTCTGTATTATTTCAGAGGATTGGTTCCAGGCTCCAAAGCTATTCTTACTCTCCATAGATAAGCTCAACAAAATATTAGAGGACAACCTTTCTTCAATATACTTCTTCCTTATAAATAACAAAAATCTACTCTCATTGATTACATAATTACACAAAAAATATATATTTGACAGACTACCAGAAGAATATATTATCCTCGAAGATCTGCCAGAATCCGGCTTTAATCTCATTCTCTTTATTCATTAAAATAATATTATCACTCAACTTTAATCATTTGTTAAATGCATATCCACAACAGACCCACTTTCAAATCTTCTTAACACTTATATTAAGAATTGTGAGAGGAGATTTGCATTATTCCATAGACTGATGTCATGATGATTTCAAATCTTTCAAATCTGAGATATCTTTGTTATAGTTGATTTATTTCTTATATATCTTTTCTCAGTTATATATCTTTTCTTGATTATAGCAATTATAGTGATTATAACAGAAATAGTTAGAATAATTGTTATAGTTGTTATAATTTTACTATAATAGTAGCATATATATAAAGGAAAGGCCAAATTAAAAATAAAAAGAGAACTTCTGCAAAAGAAACTAAGAACAATTTGAGTAATTGTTTCACCATGAATATGTATTGATGAATTGTAAGTTTATTTGTAGAGTTTAAGAAAGAAACTCAGACCAAATTATTGTGCCTTAGTCTTAAAAACAATAGTAGTAAAAAAGGGTTTGGATAGTCCCTTACAGAACCTACTTAATATCTCAATTTTAAATGTTCATGGATTAAACAATAGAAGTAAACTAATAGTACTATTTCAGGATCTCAAGAATAACAGAACCATCTTATGTTACTTAGAAATAAAAATCTTAGAAGGGGACTCTTTTTTCAAGAAGCTTAATAACAAGATAATTATTTTAAGCATACTATCTAGCTCATTAAAGAATAGCTCTTGCTTAATATTAAGGAAGAGCCTAAGCAATTATATTTTTGAAACATTCACTAAAAACAAATACCAGTGCACAGTTTATTTTAAATTCAAAAGAAAAACAGCAACTTAATCATTGATTAAATTTATTAAAAAATTCAAGAAACCAGTATATCAAATAATGGCAGGAGATTTTAATACATATCCATCAGGCATGCCAGTCATTAATGTCCTAAAAATAAATCCAAAAAAAAAAATCTATAATTACTTGCATGATTCGACAGATATTATTAAAGCAATAAATAAAAAAAATGAGTATATACATATAATCCAAACAAGCATATCAAGAATAGATCAAATCTGATGCATCAACTATTTGGAAACTAAAGCTTTAGATGCAAAAACCTTTAACTTATTATTAAGCAACACAGATCACAAGCAAGTACATGTAATTTTTAACTGGTTTGAATACAAATTGGCCATCTCCAAATGTCAAACAAAAATATTTGACTGGAAAAAAGCAACCAACCAGCAAAAAGTCAGTTTCAAAAAGGAAGTAAACCTCAAAATGTCCATGACTACCTGTTTTTCTTGAACCAACATCAATTATATCCTAACCAAAGTTACTAAAAGTAACATTTTCTTAATAAAACTACAACTGCATAAAGTTAAAAAATCAGAATGCACCAAATATTTTAAAATAATTAACCACATTAAAAAAATACTAAGCAAAGAAAAAAGCAAAACCCATATAGTCAAATAAGAATTATCTTTTTAAAATACATAGCATCTGTCTACTAAAAAATACATAAAAACACTTCAGTTTCTCAAAAGCTACTAAACCATTTAAATAATCAAAGAAAGACTTCACAGTATCAAAGAGTAACAAGAAAAGCAAATTCACAAAGCAATTACAAATAACTTAATTAAATTTTGAAAAAATTCAAAAGCAGCTTTATATTAATAGACATACCATAAAAAGAAATATATACTTCTATCGAAACTATACCAACTAAAATCTATAAAGCATTCTAAAAACCTATTAGCTATAATAAACTTATAAGGATACTCAACAAAACTTTAGCCAACAAGACCTCCAACAACTTAGGAATCATATATAAAATGATTAATTGCCTAGATAACAATTCCAAAAAAACACTTCTAATACTATTTAACTTCATTTTTGATAATAAGCAGATTTTCACAAAACTGGAAGAAATCAATAATTATTTTTTTATCAAAAAAAATTATTTTATCAAGAAAGATTACAAATACAAGACCAATATCTTTAATTGAATCAGTCAAAAAAGTCTTTACAAAGATTATCAACACAAGGATATCAATAGTACTTGTCAAAAACAAAGTCCTATCCAAAACTAATTTTGCAGGTCTAACAGAACAAAATACTATAGAACCATTAACAATAACAACCGCAAGTTTAAATGCAGCCATCAATTTCAATAGAGAATTCTGGATTGCCTCATTCAATATCACAAAGGTCTTCAACTCAATTAATCTTGATAGCCTCAAAGTGACACTCCAAAGAATTAAGATTTCTGATAAACTGATATTTATATTCTATAATCTTTTATATAATTAAGAACTCTCCATAGCAACTAACTTTGGAAAAACAGACAACTTCAAAGTATTAAAAGAATTAGATCAAGGTGAAACCCTCTTTTTATTATTATGATAATCTTCTATGACCTGTTGGTAACTATTATACTCAGTCATCAAAACCATTTACAAATTTTATATAATATCTTTATTTATATGAATGATGTGTTTTTAATGGCAAATTCAATAACAAAACTTCAAGAGTTTACTAATATCTTTTGTTTATTTCTTAGCCTTAACAATATCAAATATAATATAGATAAGACTACACTTATTATAATATTAGGTAACAACAGCCCCAATAGAAATATCTCTTTTAAAGTTCTTAATACTACAATTACTCCCTTCCATATAAGTTAATAATGTACTATTTTGACAATAACTTCTTAGACAATACTGGTAATTTATCTAAATACATTCTAGTTAAAGATCTAAATTAGATTATCACAGCCTATAATAAGCAAAGTTGAAATGGATCAATAACCAAGCAAGTAATTGACTGGATTATATCAAGTAAACTTGACTATATCCTGTACTCAACCTTATTGTTCAAATATAAACTTACAAAAATACAAGTCAGAATAAACAATACAATTAAGATGAAACTCAGAGTGGAAAAAACTATTTCAGATAGAATTACATACTCACAAGCTGGTCTCAAGTTCTTTAACCTAGTGGATAGGCAGGAGCTTATAATGTCAAAGTTACTTATTATTAAAATGTGCAACTCAAAAACTAAAGCTGCAATTTAAATGAAAATAGAGTCAATTCAAGTGAACCATGCAATATGAATATGTTAAATTTGCTTTCCAGAAAAGTTTCAAAAGAACTAGATCGATAAAGTTACATTTATATGCAAAAAATATATAATTTTAGTTTGTCCATCTAAGTATAAATTTAATTATCCAAAAGAAAATTTATCTATTAGTCTTGCATTTTTCTTTAGAGGCAAAGTTTTGATTTGGCAGGCACTTTGCCTCTATTATACAAATATCAAATTCCTTAACAACTTACTATTATATTAGTCAAATCACAAACTTACTTGACACAAATTCAATATATATCTAGGCTCCACACTTAAAGGTTCTATTTCAACTTGGTTCTCTCAAATCGGTATCCTAAACTATATTCAAAAATTCTCTATCTATATATCAAATGTCAAAGTGAGATTTTGGGCAACCATACTCAACATTCAGATTACTTATATTAAAGCCAAATATAATTAAAACAAGAATTATTCAAATGTTAAAGAATTATACTACCTTGTCAATGCAAACAAAACTTTTATCAAATGTCAGTGCCATAGCAATATACAAAAAATCTTAGTCCCAGTACAAGAAGCTATAACCCTATGGACTTATCACAATAACAATTAGCATTGTTTAGCCAATGTTTCAGAAGAAATTCTTATCTAACTGTATTTCAAAAAACTATTAAACCTTACACTAGAGTTCCTAACAGTATTATTTTGATACCAAGTCAGTATTGAATTTACTATAAGTTTAATATAGTGAGTCACAACCCATATATTAACTTTATTATAAGTCAGTATCAAATCAGTACCATTTCAATACTTGGTTCAGAACCTTACCTTACACCTATCATAAAAATTAAGAGCACAGATTTAACAATTATTTTGCTCTATATCAATGATGATATGCTCATTGATATCAAACAAATTTTTAAGACAGACCACTTTTTTGTTACTGTATATTTAAGTACCAAAGATAATTATATCATAGCAAGAGCAAATAATATAACTGTTACTTTTTACCTTAAGTACAACAAATATATTAGTATTCTGTTAGTCATAATTAGAATTTTGGCAGTAGCAAAAAAACAGTATCTATATATCATTTAATGTAATAAACATTTCCAATCTATTTTTATTGAGCTATATCAATCTAAATGTCAAAATAGCTTACAGCTATTTAGTAAACTGTATCAACACTCTACGGAAGTCAAAAGAAATCAAGCTACAACTAAACAAACTAAAAAGAGATTTTAACCTGCAAGAAAATAACTCAATAATATATATAGATAATTTAATAGAAACTAACAAGTATATTACAGAATCATAAATCAAAAATATATAGGGATATAATATAGTAATGTGGATTAAAAGAGTACAGCAGACTATATATGAAATATAAATTATTTGCTGTTGACTCAATTTTCAAAATCCTCACAAATAATTGTGTCATGACTCAATTATTTATATTTTAATAGTGACTCAATTAATTACATCAGGATTTATAAATTTCAGTAACATGTATATAACAAGTCTATAGGCTTACCAATATTATCAACAGTTCATTAGTTAAAAAGATATAGAACTTAACATTACAAGCAGAAATTATACAACATCTTATTCTTACAAATAACCTATTAATCAAGAAAGATAAGTATAATCTATTCTCTTTACTGGTATTTAGAAACAAAATCCTAAGCAATACTCTCCCAACAAGAAAGCTTTTATATGAAAGATATTCAGACATATATTAAAATAATCTCTGTTCAAGATATCTAATATTACTAGAAACTCAAGAACATATTTTCAAGTGTTATAAAAATAGAGAAGTATATGAAAAAATCAAGTCTAAAATAAAATCCAAAATTAACAAGCTGCTTAAAAAAATCAACAAGACAAAAATCATATTTAACTTCAATAGAAAGTTACAATCAGAAAAACTGATATGTGGCATTATATATCTTAAAAACCAGTTGTCAAATAAGAAACTTGTCAAAGTAATAAACAGCATTCTAAAACTTCTTTACATATTAATATGAATTCTTATATCAGATATCACAAACATATTAATAGCTTTAGAAATTAAATAGTTCAAGTTTCAAAATAATCTCAAGATAAAAAAACAAAGAATATATTGATTCTCATTTGTGAACAAAACCTGCTCTATTTTATTATCTCCTTAACAGATATACAAAACTCTAATTCAAACAATATACTCAAGTCATATGACTTTGTTACAACTTTGGAAGGGTGTTAACTATCTAATACTAAGGTCAATCTAAATTGTATCAAGTATAATAAAGATAGCAATAGTTAGTATTATAGATAAGTTAACATTAATTTACATATATTTTTGTATAAAAATATTTGATGTAATTTGTATATCAATTTATATACATAATAAATTTTGCATCTAATATCCTTTTACAATAAAATAATAATAATAATAATTTTTAACTTACAAATAAATTTTATTTCTTTAAATTTAAATAATATAAAAATAAAATAAATATATATTTTTCAATAAAATTTATATCTTTTTTTTCTTATATTCTAAAGAATATTTTTATAAAATTTTATAAAATTTAAATAATTATTTATTAAATTATAATTAAAAATATTAATTAAAAAATATGTGTTTTTTTTTGTCCTGGACTATATACAGTATGAGTCATATATTTTTGGAATTTTTTTAACTTTGTATTTTATCT
>CAJVPV010003167.1:0-11696 GCA_910591835.1 Acaulospora morrowiae | reverse complement strand
TAACATGGATCAAAAGAACACAGCAGACCTATAGGCTTATCGACATTATCAACAGCTCATCAGTCAAAAAAAGATGGGACACCACACTACAATTAGAAACCATACAAAGCCTTGTCCTTGCAAATAACTTGCTAATTAAGAAAGACAAGTATAACTTATCTTCGTTACTAGCATTCAGAAGTAAAATCCTAAGCGGCACTCTCCCAACAAGAAAGCTCCTGCATGAAAGATATCCAGCCATATATCAAGACGACCTTTGCCCAAGATGTTTAATTGCACCAGAAACCCAAGAACACATCTTCACATGTTACAAGAATAGTGAGGCGTACGAAAAGATTGAATTCAAAATGAAATTAAAAATCAGCAAACTGCTCAAAAAAACCGATGAAACAAAAATCAACCTAGACTTCAATAGAAAATCGCAACTAGAGAAAGTGGCATGCGGCATTACAGACCTCAAGAACCGGCTACCAAAGAAGAAATTTGCCAAAATAATAAACAGCATCTTAAAACTCCTGTATATACTAATATGGGTCCCCAGATCAGCAACCGCAAACACATCAATAGCCTCAGGAATCAGATGGACCAAATCACAAAGCAACTCACAAAATAAAAAAGCCAGGAACGCAGTGACTCCCACCTGTAGACAAAACTTGTTTCATCTCATTGTTTCCTCAACTGACGCACAAGATACCAACTCAAGCAATGTATTCAAATCACATGATCTAATCGCAGCTCTGGAAGGGCGTTAACCATCCAGCACTAGAGCCAATCTGAATTACATCAAGTGTAACAAAGATAGCAATAGTTAGCATCGTAGATAGGTTAACATTAATTTGCACACATTTCTGTACAAAGATGTTTGATGTAATTTGTGTATCAATTCATATACTTAATAAATTTTGCATCTAATGCCCTTTTATGATAAAAAATAAAAAAATAAATAAAAATATATTACATTAGTATTGAAATTATTTGCTAATTTTTGCATTGCAGAAGTAAGAATATTTTTTTTTCAGTATTATTAATTTTCAAATAGTTTCGAATACCAAATGATGAACTATGTCCAGATATTGCCATTGCTTTGATTTTTTCATTTCCAGTATTAAAAATCAATTGTATTGATGTATCTCTTCCAGAATGATTTGAAATATTTCGTCCTGTATAATTAATTCCACATATTGCATATTTCTTTAAAAAAACCTTGAATTCGTTTTTCTCCTAATGCTCAATTATAATACCATTTATTATTTAAAATAGCTAAATTTTTACATTAATTGGTTATTTTTTTATTTAAAAAAAAAACAATAAAATAAATAATTTTACTAACCTGATTCATTCTTTAAAACACATAAATAAAATTCTTTTGCTTTGCATTTAATTGGTCTTATCGAAATATATTTTTTTATATCTGTATTAGGTGTTATTTGATCTGAAATATCATTTGGAAATAAAATCTCAAAGGTATATTGATTTCCTTCAATTTCACCTTGATCATTTTTTTGATGAAATTTTTTAAATAATAATCCTTGATCCGTATCAACAAACTGTTCTACTAATAAAGTTTGATGTTCACCACCTCGCAGACATCCAAGAAGACAAATCCAAAAAAAAACACGACGAAGAAGACCAGTAGTATTATTTGGTGACATTTCATTGTGATTTAAAATAAGCTTTAATTCTTCATCAGTTATTCCATCATAAGGTTTGGCAGCTCCAATTCTCAATTTTTTCATTTCTTTTAAAATTCCATCAACAGTAGAATTAATTGTTGGAAAATCGGTTTTGTTAAGTATATTTAATTTCCAATCAAGTTTGCATTCATAAAAATGTCTATTGATCGAAGCCAATGCATTTTTTAATGATGCCTGTGAATATTGCTCTCCTTTAGTTATACGAACACCATAAATAAACTCACAAACTTCCTTTTCAATTTGTGTTGTTGAAGTAAGTGATTCCAATGTATAATTATATCCAACTTAATTGCGTCATGTATTCATTATATTAACCCATTTGTTAATATATTTAATAGTATTTGCTGGAACTCTATTTTTTTATACTTGAATAAGTTCTTCTTCAGTTGGTTTAAAATGATTCTAAAATAAATAAAATTAATATAAATAATGAAAAAGAAATAATGTAATATATAAAAAATAATTTACTTTAATTTCTTTTGTAATCATGTTTGTATAATTTTTGGCAAAAAAAAAAATAAAAACGAAAAACGAAAAAAAAAATCATTATTTATTTAAAGTTTATACTGTAATAACGTATATAGTTACATAGTTAAAAGTCTATATAACATATAAACGATAAGTGATATATGCCGAATAAAACAGTTATTAGATGCACACATCAATAACTGCCGATATGTAATGATATTCGGCATGGATTCTATATGTTAATAACTTGGCTATAAATAGCTGAATTATTATCCAATTAGAATCCATTTGCCAGATATTACAGTTATTGGATGCTTTGCATTTAATAACTATTTATTATTTGATTAGCTTCGATGGAGGTCTTAGAACTCTTGAAGATATAATGGATATTCTTAGTATAAAACTCATATCTTGGATACTAAGCATTAAGATGAGTCTCTAAATTAAAGATGTGGACATAATTCAAATGTCTCTTACTATGAAAAAAGTTTTTTTTAAAATATAAATTCAAAAAAAAACTATTTATAAAGATTTTTTGCAATTTAGGCCACTTGATCCAAGTGTTTTTTGAATTATGTTCCTATTAAAGTAATAATTAATTAATTATATCTCTTTAAAAGGGACATAATTGATCTGTGAAATTTTATATGCTAAATAATTTAAGGACCCATACTTAATTAAGTATCAGGATACTGGTCAGGGTACTAGTCAGAGTATAGTTGGTAAAGAGTTTTATGAATAAATAGAGTGTCTAAGAGTAGTTTAATTATGAATAGAATTATATTGCCATAGCTGTTATTGTGTGATTTCTTGATATTCTTATTGGATTTGATATTGACTTTTAGATCATGTGAAGTATGCTTCTGTTTAAAAGTTTGAGTGAAATTATTTAAAATATTAAGATTATATTTTTTTATTTAAATATAAGAAAAAAATTGACTTTTATATTTTAAATTAAATTTTTTAAATTCTATTAATATTACTTTTCTATTATTACACATTAAATTAGATGGAATTTATAATTTAAATTTGTAATTTGAATAGTTTTTTATATTTAATATTTAAATTTCTTTTTGAAAAAAAATTTTAATTGGATTTAAATAATGATATTATTATAAAATTAAATATCTTTTTAACAAAATTATTGTATTGATTATTTTAAATATATATTAATTAATTTTAATATAATATACAGTATATTTTATAGATTAATAATTGATTTAAAATTTCTTAAAGTTAAAAATTTTTTTTTAGTTTTTTTAATAATATCACAATTAAATATAACACTTGTTTTTTTATAAAATATCATTAATAATACATCTTTTAATAAAATAATTTTAAAAATTTAAACATAAATATGAAATATTGAATATTTGAATTAAATTTTTTCAAGTTTTTCAATTTGATTTTGATTAAATTCAATAATTATTTTGTTTATTTTCTTTTTAAAGTTATTTAATGCTTTAATTTATTTTTTATTCATATTTTAAATAGTAGACATAATATTATTTCTATTTAATTATTTTACAATTTAAAAATCAATTTAATGAAATTATATATTGTGAATTAAATGAATTAGTAAATAATTAATTAGATTTAGATAAATATTGAAAAGAAAAACAACAAAATTTATAAAATTTATTAAAAATAACATTAAATTATATTTGACTTTCTAATTCTGGTGTTAATTTTAAAAGAAGTTTTAGTAATTATAAGAATATTCTTAGAGATAATTGATATGCATTAATAAAGAAATTTATTGAAAGATTGAATTTTTTATATTTCAATTCTTAATTTTATTTATTTGTTTTTTTATTAGATTTTTTTTCACTAATTCTTATTAATGAATAAGTATTCTTTAATACTAGTTTAATAAATATGTTGGTTTTTTTATTACACTAATTAATAATAATCTAAGTTCCCTAATTAGATTACACTTATTAAAATTAAAATCAAAAAAATGTGTATAATAAAGACTCTATCAATTTTTAATAGGTTATTATTAAATATAAGTCGCGATTTTCGCGATTTTGTCAATACTTATCACGTGATATGGTATTGCTAACATTACATAAATCTATTGGTTAAACCGATTTCGCCGATTTCGCCAATTTAACGTGACTAAAACCGAAATTAATGGTTCATATCCTAATATTATCTATCTATTAAATCGACAAAATCTGTCAATTAATCAATAATTTAAGTCAAACGACATGCAGGAACCAATATTTCCTAAATTTAATTAAGACTTTGTCTGAAACAAGCCAGGAGTCTGTCTTAAAAGGTTTGTGGAATCTACTCAAAAAACCGGATTCAGCAAGCTTCTTAACAGCCCTACTTGGGACCTTTATTATGACATTAATAGCCATGCAAATCGGGGTACACATGAATCTGTTAATGTAACGACAAGAAATTTAATGATCTAATTCCTATTTACAAATACGTTTTTATGGATGTCAAGTTGTTTAAGTCATTAGAAATAGTTTATTAAAATAACTCATTTCGACATCATACTTTCTTTATTTAATACGAAATAAACTTTCACTAACAATATTTAATCAATGAAGTTAAAGATTCAATTCATCTATTATGAGGGAACCGTCTCGATTCTAATGTATTATGAATTGACTATTCATTTTTTGAGATCATTTTTTCTTCGAGTATTATTAATGAAATTTATTTATAATAATATTTTTGAATTTACTGCGCCGAAAGACTTTACAGCCTTGGTGTTCACTTCTAGAAAACAATTGTTCTTGATAATTGATTTTATAAGAGGTAACTTTATTTTCACGATATGTGCGTTATAATAAGACTCATAACATAAAGGATTCACAATAAGGTCGGAATGATCCAAATAAGTCAAAAGCAAATTACATAATACCAAATACCAAGTTTGATTGGTCAAAAAACTCGGAATAATTTTAAGTGAAAATATCAGTCGCATGCATGCATAATTAAATATCTCACTTCTTACGATGTCGTGAACCTACAATCCGGTTGTGGTCATGAAATTTCTTAAATACGATTTTTTTTTTGATTCAATAATTGGTAATATAGTATTATCAAAATATTAAGGACAACAATCGCATATATATATTTTTTTCTTATGTACATTATAAAATGTTTAGATTCACTATAGAACAATAATATCACGTGTTGAACCCTCAGCACATACTGCAGTACTGTAAGTGAAATTTGATGAATACCTTATCTATCCGAATTTTGTTATCGTATATTGTACATCCAATACTCTGGTGGGTAAGTGTTCGGTAAGTTTCTTCTATGTGCTGTTGTATCATGTACATATTTACCATACGAGGTCACACGAATTGTAAATGCGGTAAATATTCATTAAAAATTTATTAATATTTACATAAAACGTTTATTGTAATGACCAAAGTGGGTAACACAATTGGTCTCACAAAGAGAACGCGTTGTGTTAGATTAACATCTGTACGCCAAATTCATGAAAGACAATATATAAAGCCAAGCAAAACTAAGTATTTTTCATCAATAAACTAATTTCATGTCTCAGTTTTTATTCTTCGCACCAAAATAACTTCCAGAGTGTGCGTGTATTCACTCCTTCAGAACCTAATTTATAGCACGCTAATCTCCAAAAAATCTTGTCAAGATAAAAAACCTCTGACTATTAATGTTTTATTTCATTACGTGGGGAAACAACAACAGCTATTCATCATGACAATTCAATTTGTAAAGTTTATATTCATCATCTATTCGATTTTCACCTTCAATGTATTTGCTGCGGTATTTGTTATAGAAGTTGGTAAAGGCGATGTACCGCAGTTTTCTCCTCAGAAAATGACTGCCAACATAGGAGATGTGGTAAGTGGGATATCATAATACGCATGTAATGGAATTTTAGTTTTCAAATTATTCTTTGACGTTTATAGGTGGTATTTAACTTTGTTGGGAGTGGAACTTATAATGTCATACAGTCTGCCGGTCCAATTGGATCGTGCGTCAAGAAGAAAACCAACTCAAGTTCTTTGACTCCATGTAAATTTTTATCTTACCTTTAATCACTACAATTGCCAGAAC
Source organism: Acaulospora morrowiae (assembly GCA_910591835.1). NCBI lineage: Eukaryota > Fungi > Glomeromycota > Glomeromycetes > Diversisporales > Acaulosporaceae > Acaulospora > Acaulospora morrowiae. The sequence continues at coordinate 5,469 of CAJVPV010003167.1, read as the reverse complement.
GTCAGTTTGACCTTTTCTTTCAAATAAACATTTCAGTTCAATCAAAAAACAACACCAAACTATCGATAGCCGTTACCGACGACATTGTTGATGCACCTGGAAACATATTTTTTTATTGTGGAGTGCGAGATCATTGTAAATATGGCATGTGGGGCGTAATTTATGTTCCAAATAGTAAAATCTCTTCGACTTCTTCATCTACTACGACCGCAACTTCAGATAACAATTCGGAAAGTAGCACAAGTTCATCAGCAACTTCGTCACCTGTTGCAGACAACAGCACTGAAAGTGGAAGCACGCCGTCCCCAACAATTATAATTTTTATTATAATCTTAGTGATAATAGTAATTGCAATAATATGTTTGCTAATATACCGCAGAAAAAATCGCGCCCGTCTAAACACCCCAGACGGCAACAGTACCCGAGAGATCACTGGGGACGACAAATTTGTAAATCAAGACCGTCAACGACACCACATGACAGAACAAATTCAGGATATTATTATTGGTCGATACGATTATATTTGATCGTATATACAGCAAGGAAGAGATTGGACGTATGTGACAGATATCTCCCCAATAAACACGGCGAACCGGCTTTTGCCGTATATACTGTACTTTAAATAGCGTCTTATTTTTAATCAACAATCATTCGATAAATTAGTTTCACCAATAACCCCCTTCCAAAAACTTTTTTTTACTATAACAAAATAAATGAAAAATAATAAAACACATTACTGTGCCTGTATAATTGAATGGATAGGATTGATTGATTGCATGAGAAATAGAATAAAGAAAATGCATTATGCAAACGATCAGTATGATGTAAACAAAAAATTGATTTTTTACATAAAATCAGCATTTTGCATGTACAGTAAATAATTAATATACAGTATCTAATATAATCATCCGAAATGTATCACATCAGACTCTCTTTCTTCAATCTATCAACAATCAATTTTGAGTATTTTACTAAATCATTAGGAAATGTCATTGATTAGGGGTGGAACATTTCGGTCTGAACTATCGGACAATCTAATGTTTGAACTAAAGATATATGATTTAGATAATCCGACTATCCGACTTAAAACCAAAGTTTATTTAAAATTTATTTTCCTGTATATCTTTTAATTTATCCAATTTTCGAAATTAATTTACAGTAATTTAAATTAATTGTATTGACTTTCATCACTAGTTATTATACAGTAGAATACAGTATACTGTGTACTGTAATTAAAAAATTGCTTGGTTTAATTAGATAAATAGAATTTTGATAAGCAAAATTGATAAAACATAATCAATATTTCAAATAACCAGACAATTTATAATCATCGCATATTTCAACTATACTGCAATTACATACAATGTGTGGCAATATATATATTTATTTATTTATCAATTACTTAAAAATTATCGTATTTAATTATAAAATAGTAAATCGAATTGATACTTGAATATTGAAAATTATAGTAATTATAAATTTTTGGTTTTTTATTTTTTTTAAAAAAAAATTCATATGATAAAAAAATAAATTATAAGAAAATTTTATCAAAGATTTTATAATAGCATAAATTTAAATTCAATGGGTTTTATTAAATTATTAAAAAACTTTTTTATAAACTTCAAAATAAATTTACACATTTTAATAGTAATATGATAATCTATTTATTTTTTTGTTTGTAATTACATAAATATAAATATAAAAAAATTATAAAATTATTTTTATAAAATTACTTAATAAAAATCTTTAAAAACTTTTTTTTACTTTCAAATATTTTATAACATATAGTATTTTCAACAAATTAAAACTAAAAAAAATTTTTTTGAATAAATACAATTTACAAAACTATACTAGAGCTATTACTATACATGTTTTCTTATTACTTTAAGAAGAAATTTAATTAATAATATTATTCTGAATTAAATATAATTTCCAATTATTTATTATATGTTTGTAAAAAGATATTATTTGTTTGTCTTTTATTATTAAATTTGAAAAAACAAATATTTAATTGTTTTTTTAAAATCTTATACTAAAAATAATTTAAAATGAAGACAAAATATATGTAACTTTTCTTTTAAGAAATCTTTGTAAAAACTATAACATTTACAATTGTAAAAAAATATATATTTGTAAAAGATTTAAAATATACAAAAGACTATATAAGTCTTTCTTCAAATATATTAGTTGTACAAATGTTTGAATACAGTAGAAATGGCATTCTTCTCCTTAATTTATAAAACGTACTAAATTAATTTTTTTTAATACTTTTATTATTACTTCAATTATATAATATTCATTGGCTATAAATATTGTATATAGGAAAAATTTCATTTTGTTATATAATTATATATAAGAATAAAAGATTCTATTATATTAATAAATAGTAAATAAAAAACAAAAAATATTTAACAAGTATTTAATAATAATTTGAGTATAAATAACTAATAACATAAACAAAATTGTTAGAACATTACTTAATATTTACAATATAATATAGTTTTTGAAAAAAGTCCAAATTCAATCTTATTACAAATATAATTATAATTATTTCTTTTTTAAAAAAAATTAAAGTAAGAAAAAAACTCTTTTTGAAACATATTTACAATACAAAATAATTACTTAATTAGAAAACTCAAAATTTTTTGAAAAAAAAAAGCAAAAATTTTTGAGAAATCTTTTCTTCTCAAGAGCAAACAATCTATCATAAACATATTTTTCTTAAAAATCCCAAGTTATTATTATCTACAAAAATATCAAGACAAATAAAATTTCTAGCTTTATACTAATTAATTTGCTTTTTAAAACTAGGAAATTATTCAAAAATATGAATAATACCTATTCACTCCTTACAAAATAATCTAAAAAGTATTAATATTATCTTTGAAGAATATTAAAGAATTAGAATATCCCATCTACTCACACTTGTTACTATAATACTGCTGGAACTAATTTTTCTAGAAGATCTAAACTTCTTTATAGAATTTCAACATACCTTTCGATTAATAGACAAAAATAAAACAGATATCTCGAAAGAAATAATAAAATATAACTTCAACTATAGTCTACATATCTCTTAAAAGAAACTTTATATTATTATCTTTGAAGAAACCAAAAATTTTACTCTTGAAAAAAAAACCAGGATACCTTTAACCACCTGCACCTACAAAAAAAATATTTGATAATATAAAAATAATTGATAACAATAGTATGTAGCCTAATTTTTCTTCTGCAATATTTTTTGTATCAACTCCTTAACCTGTATCACCTTTTGATAATAACTTAATACAAAACTCATATAATCAGGAAACAAATAATACATGCTTTCTGCATCTTCACATAAGAGTAATATTAATCTATGCAATATATAAAATATTTTTGAAATAAAAATTAATAATCTCTTTATACAATCTGAGTTATACTTATAATCCATAATCAATTTCTCTTCTTGGATTAATAAAACAGAAGCCACATTATCAATTTTAATCAATAGTTAGCCTGATAATGATATTCGAGATACTATTTCAGAAAATAAACAAATCAAGATTCTCATATATTGCGAAGAGATAACCAATTGCTTTAGAATCTCAGAAAACTAAACTTTTTATCAAATTTAGAAATAACCCAAAGGCCTTTCTAGGTTTTCACTAAAGGTTATCTTCTTAAATATTGGTTAATAAAATGTAAATTTCTTTAGAACTTTCACAAAAGGTAAACTAATCAAAGATCAATATCAACTTGAATATAAAAAAATTAAAAACAAGTTTAAAGCAAACTATTTCAAAGCAAACAATATTGATTACATTACCAGAACTACCAGGAAAAAAATCTGTATAATCATTAACAAAATATTTTTTATTGCTGTTAGTGGGGAAATTGCTTCAGTAAGGCCTGGCGACGCGATATTCGTATAACACACCTAATTGAAGTAACGGAAATGCTTTAAAAATAGACTCATGATGTAATGAAAAGTTTAGATAGTTTATTTTATAGTGTGATAGTTTATGAGTCATAAAGTTATAGTCCTATAGCAAATAGTCATAGTAATATAAATAAGAGAGCGAGGATAAAAAAGAAACAACAGAAACTTAATACAAAAAAGTAATAAATGTAATTACTATTCTTGTAGAAGTGCGAAACGGTTGTGCAAGTGTTAATTACAGTTATTATAAGTGGTGGTGTGATAGACGCGCCTAAAAAGGAAGTTGGCAATTAACCCCCCTTATAGAGTAACATCATCATGAGAGGATCGTTTTGGTAGTCACTAAAAGAAATAGTGACTTGAACAATTGACGAAGGGTGACAAAGGAAAGAAGAAGATTAATAATAGGTTCAAGATCGGCTAAGTCAAATCCATGCCTCAAGTAGAGGAAAGGAGAACAACCTACATGACATTACGCAAGTTTGACCTGCCCCAAGTGACAGACTCGCTATTTTACCATCAATACTGCCTATCTCAGATCAACAGATCTTACAAAACTAAAATATTTGCAAGTTGTTCAACTCTTGGAATATAGTTTCAACTTTTTCTTTAATTTCATATATACAAAAAAAGATTATTATAAATTGTATAATAAGTATAAACAAAAAACTCTTTCCCGTACACAACAGATTTCTTAAAAATTTCTTTTTTTTGGAAATTCACAGAACGAAAGTCAAGGAAAGATGACAAGCTACAATAGAAGTTCTAAAGCTTCCAATAACCTCCCCCCAACAACAGAATGCACCTTAAGATATGAGAGAAGGGCTGGGAAAGAACCAGGCCCAATTAGAACACAACTATATACAAAGAAGCTCATCATTACAGCAGCCAAGAAACCAATGCAACAACCAACCAACTCAACCCCAAACACCCACCAACAAATCACAAAAGACACCACCAACTCCACCATACAACAAGAAGCAACACAACAAGAAACTCAACAACAACAGAACACCGAATATCCAACTCAGCAGAGTCAAAACTCATCGACAACATCCTGGAACGACATAGTAGAAACTCATCTCAGCACAACTGGAACACCAGAAAACCAGCAAGAGAAATCAGAAAACTCTATTAACAAAGAACACCTCATAGCCAGAATTGATGACACAGATGAAGAAATGGAAACTGAAGAAGAAAACAACCCAGAACAGAGATGGTTCTCAGTCTCCAAAGGCAAAAAAAGCGACAACATGCAAGGAAGACCAAGACCAAGATCACCATTCGACAAAACAATCAGATATGAACAGGAATGCTACAAGATCGGCATTCCAGCAAAACTAGTCAAAGGAAGAACAACACACCAAAAACTAGAGCACATCATCTTAGCTCTCAACTTCCCTGAAGGACTCCTTACAGTATGAAGTGAAGGAAAAAAAGAAGATATGAAAATCATTGCCATTTTTGCAGATCAACATGCAGCAGATCATGCAACAACTATTGAGCTCCCAGATATGGATAACAACAAGCTGATGCACATGGAAACT
>CAJVPV010003166.1:0-11701 GCA_910591835.1 Acaulospora morrowiae | reverse complement strand
ATTACTTTCTTTGGAAATCATAATTTTAATACTTACTGAATTAATATATGAATTGATTTTTTATAAGAAATAATACTTATCAGATTATGATATCAGATATAATATTAATTCTATTTAACTATCTTTACCTAAAGTTGAATTGGTATCTTATAATTTAATTTGTAAAGTATAAACTATTATATTATAAACCTATAGGTCTATTTTATTTTATATTATATAAATATATATTAGACTTTTGGATCAATAGTATAATAAATAATATTTTTAAGTTTTCAATATATATTTTTAAATCAATATCTATATAAAATAAAAAATATATTATTCTTTATATATAAATTTATTAGATATCTTATATATAGTATATTATATTTAATAATTTTTTATTATAACACTTTTATATATAGGTTTATTAATTATTCTATATATATTATATATAATAATTTTTAATTACTTTTTAAATTAATTAGGTTATATAAAAATGAAATTTTTAATTTTTCTAATAATTCCAGTTAATACTTTTAATGTTACTTTTTGATAGCAGTTGGATATTTGAATTTATTATAAATTTATATAAGTAAATTATAATTCATATATTGAATTTACTATAAATTAATATTATTTTAATATTATTTTAATATCAATTTAATATTTTTTAGAGTTTTAATTACATATTAAAAATAGATTAAACAAAAAAGATTATATAAAAAAATACTTTAGGTTTAACTTTAATAATAAATTTATTAATTTTTAATTTAAACTAGTAATAATAAATTCCATTATACAAAGAATATTCTAATCTAAAACTATTTTAATCTAATATTTATTTTTTAAAAAATAATTATTTAAATATACAATATATTTGAAATAATTTAAAGTTATAAATGATAACAAAAAGTAATTTTTTTTTTTGAGATTTTAAGTAAAAAAATATTGTGATATTCAAATATTTTAATTATTTCTAAAAGATAATAATTATATTTTTTTTATAACAGATATAATTGAAACAAAATCTAAATTAGATTAAATAGTTTAAAACTAATGATAGGATTTTTATTTTTTAAAAATTTTATTTAGAATACAAATTTATATTTGCTATGAATAAATTGATATAATAAATAAGTCTATAAATAAAGTTGTAAGATTAATTTAATATTTAAAATAGTAGAAATTTGAATATACATATATTAAATATAAATAATTTAATAAAAACACATATATAAAATATTTTTATCTAAAAATAAATTAAAATAAATAAATAAATATAAATATAAATATAAATATTATTAATATATAAGTTTTTATTAGTTTTTTAAAAGATTTAAATATTATAAATATAAAATATAAAATAAAATATAAATACAAATATAATGAATATTAATAATATTCTTTTATTTTTTAAATAAATATAAATATAATCTATAATATTTTAAGAAATTATAAAGAATTTTAAAATATTTCAAGATATTTCAAATTTTTTTTAATAATATGATATACAGTATAATGTAATAAAAATAAAAAATTATTCAATTTTGTTATTTAAAATATTTGTGTAAAAATAAAATAAATTGGCTTTAATTTTATAGTTTTTTTTATTGACAAAAGCTTTTTTTAAAAAAAGTAAAATAAATAAAAATACACACTATACTGTATATATATATTTGTCTTAATATAATTAAATACAATCAATTAAGTTATAATATAATTGTTTTAAGAATTTTGAAATTAAGTTAACAATAAAATAATTTATATTATATATATCTATTCAACTCTATTAGTTTAAATCTAAATATAAAAAATTTTAATTCAGGATTTTAAGAAAATATAAAGAAATGTGAAAATAAAAAGAATCAAATTTCGAAAAAAAAAGTTATTAAAAAAAAGATAATAATAAACGCCTTATACTTAAAAAATATATATTAATAAAGATAAAAATAAAGTAGATAATATATAAGTTTATAGAATATAATAAAAATAGTTATAATAATATTTTTATATACAACTATATACAGTATTTGCTTATTTTCTATGAAACCCCCCCCCCCCTTTTTTTTCTTTCCATACAACTTGTTGGTGTTCGAAGCGTAACAAAGTCTATCATCAGTGTACGCCTTAAAAAATGTATTAAAAATAAATTATAATTTATTTAATCAATTGTACAGTATATTATTAAAAAAGATTGACGTTCGTTCTAAAATATTAAAATTATACGGTAATTTAATAATCAATATTAAATGATTTTTCGTGGGGTTTAATATTAAGGTATTTGATATGATCAAGATAACATGTTATTTGTAAAATGCATCGTGGATGTACCATTACTTTTAATCAAGATGAAGTTTAACTATTAAAACTTGTATAACGCGTGATTTTCAAAATCTCAAGATCTGAAATATGTAGTCCTCTGCCACATTTGTGAAACCGTAATGGATGGTGACAAAGGTGGCGCTCGTGGAATTTTTCTCCAGGCCTTGCTTGATTGAACCCGGATTCTTTTCCGGAGGTCATGCAGGAAATAGTCATCATACTTAACGATGCACAGTTTTGATTACTTCATTAAATCCAGCCGAGGTGGCTTGGCTTTGAGGTCTTGGCTGAGCTGGCGTTTTAAGAACGGAGACAAAGTAGTCAGAATTCATATTTAATAATTTATTAAATTTTTATTTAATCTTTAATTTGATACAAGCATATACAGTATATCATATTTTACCCGCGAGGGGACATAAGATTTTCAACAAAACTTTCTATTTTACAAAAAGTCCAGCGCTCTTACGGTCCTTAAATCCATGCACAGAGATAATCCAAATCACAATGATTACCAACGCCACCGTGTATCCTATCAAGTAAGATTGTAATACCAATCTTTTTCCTCTTGAGAAGAGGGAATTCTTTTTCAACAAATACAGCGCGAGAGGAATGCCAATTACCAACACATAAGCTAAACCAACAATTGTGCCTTTTGGAAATTCGATCGCTACTCCTGCTAAGAGGAAAGAATATAGAATGCCGCCAAGTATCCAGCCAACAAACGATGAAGTGGAATGGAGACTGTAGTGATGTTGGTGGCGGTAAGCAAATAGGTGAGCGCACGTGATAAGTGCCGCACCAAAGGCGTAAATGTAATGACCAATCTTAGGGATTGAAAAAATCAGAAAATTTTGAGTTTACACGACGAACCCAGAGAAGAAACAAAAAATAAAAATAAAGATAGTTACCACATGCTCAATAGTTTCTTGGAAATACGTATAGGAGTCGTTAATTGCGGGGTATTGGGTTGTGATGTTGGGATATGCAGTGATCAAATCTTTAATGTTATGCTTTGCAATAATTGCGGTAGCGTGCATAGCGGCTCCTATGTAATCAAAAATGATATCGTGCTTTGTGAAAACATGGAGCGAGAAAGAAAAACCAAAACAAGATGATTGATTAGATCTCTATACCTTGTGCATAAATTGCTGCGCCAACCAAAAACCAAATATTTAGGAATGACCGTTCCGATATGTTGAAGACTATATAAATTGGAATCGTTAAATTCAACAAGAAACAACGTGTTTTGTTCAGAAAGTAAAGAATCCATACAAAGAGGCGCGTTTTCATTGTTTTGATCTGTGAATACTTCTGCGGATATCAGAATGAAATAATTTATAGGCAATGAAACTATCGGTTCAAGAAACCCTAAAAAAAGATGATCCAATAGAAAGTTGATGATATCGATTGAAATTGATCGAACCCGAGAAGATTTCTTGAAGAGAGAAGAGAACTTACGATAAATATCAGCAGCAATACCATGAAATTTTATTAACACAGGTAAGGCTGTGAACGAGAGAGTCCAAATTGGAGCAACAATTAATAGAATAATAATTCTTTTGTCATAGTTCTTCTCGATCAAAGTCATCCTTCCTGATGTGGCAGTTCCTATGAAAATTGATTCTTGAATTTCCTTTCGTTCCACATCCTGGGAAGCACGCTCCGCGCTCATGTAATTTGGATTGACCTTATTTGACATGATTATCAGTTTTGTGGTATTTAAAAATATGATATATTTTTTTTGATTAAACAACGATGAGAATCATCAGAGAAAAGTTAATTGAATTGTATAAGTATTTATACTATTTTTGCCAATGCGGAGTGATCATCCTAAAAGAATTTCATGCTTTGATTTCCGATTACATCACATGAACCGAAATTTAAAAAAGTAATCGTGTTGTCTTTATATTACGTATTCCTTTTTAATACGAATGGCTTAGCAAACATTGTTTTACAATTGTATTACACCAGTGTAGGAGTAATTTGTGTCACGAGCACTAATTGAAAAATCTTTGCAAGAGTAGCAGCTTCTTAAACTTGATGATTATATGAACATACAGATTCCACATTTATTTGAGGTTTCGCAATAATCCTCCCTTCTTTGAATATTTCACCAGGCCGCGTAAAATTAAACGGCAAAAGAAAATGTGGAAACTTTGGTTCTCTATGTCGTCGTCTTCTCGACCACAAGCCTCGAAGACCTCTGTTGACGAAGAGGCTTTGGCCGAATATGTTTACTCCAAAGTTATTTATCAAGCTGGTAGGAAACAAGTTTCATTACCTGGAGAATGCGGTGTTCACTCTTCAACCTTCTATAATGACCTCCTGAATCTGTAGGTGTTGATTTTGAAAGCAAGCCAATGGTCGTGGTCTGCGCGTGTAATTTGCCAAATCCTTCGGAATTCGATTACGATAAAATTTTGGCGTGCGTTCCTTGAACATATATCACTTGATTTCATAAATCTCAATCGTCATGGTAACTAACATTTCTCATGTATGGTGTATTCAGACGAATTCTACTCAAACTTGATCTTTTTGTTGAAAGTGATTATACCGTTGTCCTGTTTGTGGGGGGTGCAAAACACAATCCAGGATGGGCTTGGATGTTTCGAGCGTACAAAAGCTTGAGTCGAAAGTAAGTTCAACTTTTTTATCGAGGTTGCAATTTATATGATAGAATCTAATTGAATTCAAATTATATATATTTTTTAAGATACAAGAAAAATCTCAAGTCCTTATACGTAGTTCAACCATCTTCTTTAATTCGGTTTTATTTTGATTTTATGAATGCTATCATAAGGTCTCTTGAGATCAGTTTGGTTATCAAAATTACCAGGAATTCGAACTCACCTTTTGCTTTCTTATAGCCCCAAATTTTCCAAAAAAGTACAATATGTGCATACCCTTTCAGAGTTGGCTAGATATGTTCCTATCACGCGAATCGATATACCACCAGCCGTTTACGAGTAAGACTTATGCATTCTGGCATCTTTTGTGTTCAATCGTGTAACCGCACATGTCATTCCAAATGCGCATATAGATACAATTTGAGATACGAGGATAGAATCACGTTACCGCGGTCGCCGGATTATGGTGATGACGGACCTCTAATGTTTGGAATCTCGATTGAAGAACTTATGGGCTCTGAAGGAGAACACGGTTTACCCAGAGTGGTTAAAGATTGTGTGACGTTTATACGATCTGAAGGTAGACTTACAATTCTCCGAATCGATTGAATGGTCAATTCCAGATCTAAAATGCTGCAAATTAATTCGAAGTTCATATGGTTTACTAGGTTTAGACACCGAGGGTGTATTTCGTAGGTCGCCTAGTTCGATTTTGTTAAGGCAGGCAAAAGAGGCATACGATCGAGGTTGGCTTCTACCTAAATAAGTTATAAATCATTATCATGCCCAGTCATTCTTATTTTTCAATGTCTTCTTTGATGAACAGGGAATCCGGTTAATTTGAAAGATTATGGGGTTCACGTGGCGGCCGTTCTGCTTAAAATGTTTTTTAACGATCAGCCGATCGCCGTTTTCCCAACGGGAACCTACGACGCCCTTAAACAAATCCAGCACAAATCACATCCTATTGGAAGACTTGAGTTCATACGTAGCAATGTTTTCCCATTACTATCACACGCAACAATTCTTCTCCTTCGATATGTATGCGGACTTCTCGTAGATGTTTCGAAACGCAAGAGCAAAAACCTGATGACACCACATAATCTCGCAATTATGTTTGCACCAAACCTTGTACACAGTAGTAACCCATTGTTAGATGTTAGCATGTGTTCTTTAACTCTTAATGACAATGTAAGCGGTGGTGGCGTTGGAATACTGATGAAACTTGCTATAGAACATTACGATCTCATGTTTGAAGGATATGAAGAACTTGAAAATCGAATCAATGATGTAATAGAAAGAAGGAATGTATCGATGTCGTCATCGATTACAGATTCCATAGAGACACCAGAAACTCCATCAACAACTTCATCAACCCCACCGAAATATCCATCAATTAAAAGAACCAGAGGTCTAGCCGCCTTAAGGGCCTCGCTATCAACTAGTTCAGATTCATTACGTGTTGTTGGTGCAGGCGTAAAGGTTAGTGGTGTGAAAGTGCAAGGAACGGTTGTAAATCAGCTTCACATTCCGTACAGAGACGACCCCGATTCTCCGAATTCGATGACATCAATCGAGGGGTTACGAAGAGCCATTCCTTGGTCATCTTGAATCGACCTATGATTAGTTTTTAATATTAATTCAATTTCTTTTGAAATTCTCGTTATTTATGTATTATACATATCTTGACTGCATTATCATTTTTATTGTTGTCCCGAAAGATAAAAAAAAATAATCCATATTTATGTACCAGAGATCTTTTTTGTTGACCGAACAAATATCCTGGATTTATCTTCTACCCTACTTAATAATAACGCATACTAGTGATGCCTTTTTAAAAGTAAAGCTCGTTCTTAACGGTACGATGTCTTAAAAGTTTTGTGCGCCCCCTGTTGAGACATTGTCAGGATACGATGTTTGAGCTTAACTCTATATTGCAATGAATTTAGTATTGTAACGTTATTATCATCCAGGCGGTTAGAAATCACGAATTTACATTACAAGTGACTGAATAAATAAGTGATAGATAATAAATAAATAAATTACAAATAATAAATAAATATATATATATATATATATCGTCTATGTATAGTATATATACAGTATATAATTATAATAATGTAGCTTCGCGCTTATCTCTCATACTATCTTAAATTATTTCATTTCGAGAATCTGAATTTCACGTTTTTGAGTGTGACAATAATTACTCTGGAAAAAAGTTATGCGTTGATCTCAAAGGTATTGTTCGCAGTATTTCAATAAAATGTAACACGAAAAAAATGCCGTGAACTTTGGACAGTTGATCGCACAATTTGTTTATTAATTTTCCTTTTTCGATTTTCGTAATTTCTCCATTCTCTGTCCTTATTCACAAACAATGTCACGAATCGAATCGATTCCCGAATTATATTTCGCATCACGATGGAAATATAAGGCTGAAGGAAATGTTAACATAATTTTGACCTACGTTGGTGAAAATAAAAGATTTGTTTGTAACTCTTCTGTCTTATCCAATTCCCTTAAAATGATCAGTTCAGTATAATGAAATTGATTCTTATGCACTCAAGTTGGGAACGGTGCTTCGATTGCGGAAATCGGCAAAAAACGCAGACACCAACGATATGGTTAATAAAGATGCTATGAATGCGAGTTTGTACGTTTCCACCGTGATTGCACCACTCCTCGGAGAGTATGTTGGCGAATCGGTAATGATACAGACGTTTTCGTGATTTACGGTATTTTTTTTTTTTTTTTTTTTTTCAAAAAAAATCTGTTGACCATAATAATGACTTTTCGATTAGATATTATTGGAAGTTCAGCCAAAGTTTTTGAGAGAAATAGCAAATCTTATTTATTCAATGCGCCCCGCCAAACGTCTTCACAAAGATATTGATTTCACTCAACGTTATGCTATTCTAATTTCCGATCATACGATATTTGATTTAGGTCCCAATCCTTCACTGTCCATAGAATTAAAAGTATTTATTGTCTTGATTGTCTTCGTAATTTTTTTTTTTTTTTTTTTTCTTTTCAGTTTTCGTTAATTCCCCTTACCAAAAATTAGCCAAAGTGGGTATTCTTACCAACCTCGCCGCATATCTCTCCCGAAAATTCTCAAAAGCTACGAACCTGTCGATTTTGCATGCATCAACATTACAAACTTTTAAATAAAAGTGATGAACGCTTATCAACCGTAACGGAATATTGTCCTTTAGATCTTTTTTCGTTAGTTGATGAAAGAATGAATAGGTCAATCAAAGAATTGCTCAAGTTCCCGGGACACACTTTAAAGTTGTTCTTAAGAGGCGAGCAATTGCAAGTAGACAAGGTTTGTGACAAATTTCTCGTTATGATGTACATTCTTTGTTGTTGGATTGTCAATCTGATAACTACGATTGACTGTTTGAAGGAAGGTTGGCAGAGAGAGCTATGCAAATTTTTTGAGCTCGATTTTTCCGGCGACCAGGAAAAAACTCAAGAGTATGCTTTCATATAAGTCACCCCTCAAAAGCAATATTCACTAAATATTTCTTGAAATGTTTAGTTGCAACGATGTGATCTTGGATCTGTTGCACATGTTGTTGTCAACCATGTTTCGAGAGGAGAAAAATTTTCTAAATCGTTTAAAGCACCTTCAGAGTTCTCTCGATGAGTTGGACATTGAAGGTATCTACAAGTACTATGTGGCTCGACGATCAAACTTTTCCGATCCAACTATAGGAGAGTGGAAAATGGTGGTGGATGAGTATCTAAGACGAATCAAAGATCCAAGGGGTTTGTTTATTCCATTTCGATGAGATTATGATGCATTTAAGATATTGATTCTCGACTTTGGACCTTCTAGTTTCCGTTGGAAGGGATGATGACGTTTCAATACGTCAACGACTTTATGAGTTCCTAATTTCGGCAACGCTGAAAGATTGTTCTATAATGATGACATTCAAAAAGTCAACTGAGGCTAGCGGGAAAATCGACTCATCGAGGTAATGTGTGATCTTTTACTATTTATTATTAATTTCGGTGCACCGGATTGATATCATTATTCTTTCATAGTGCACTGTTCCCTCAAAAAACCCCAAAGGAGTTATTACTTTCCCTCCAAGACTTTGGTAAAAACGTCAAAGATTTCGAGGAAAATAGCAATCGCAAAAGATATTTGAAGGATTTATATGACAAGCATAGCTCATATGAAACTTCGTTTAATTATAAAATTTTTGTTATAGACCTAGACCCTAAACTCGTTTCAAATATTCCTCATTATCATGAATTAGATGCAAAAATCGTCGAAAATTACACGAAAAATTGCAAGACAAAGAAAACATGTGTAGAGTGAAGAAATTTTGGTCTCACAATAAGCACTCGAAAACTTGATTTTCAAATTCTCTGACGTACCCAATTTTCCAATCCACCGGCTACCCATAATTCTTGCACACTTCTACCTAACACACCTATATTAAATAATTTGTCTGATTCGTTCAAATCTTTTAACAACATTTTGCCCTCGATCACTTTGATTTCTGCATTTAAGTTTGTACGTGTGGTTAACTCATTATCCTTATAAATTTCTCTTAACAAGTACACAAGTTCAGGCGCTTCCAAGCAGAGCAACGCGTTATTGATGCTGTTACGTTTGAATGTCTCGGAAAATGACCCGGCAAGGACTAATGTTATGCCACAAGCCTTTAGTGCAACGGCTGCTTGCTCTCGCGATGATCCTGATCCAAAATTGAAACCGCCAACTAGTATGTCACCCTGTTAAAAGCAATAAATATTTGTTTATAACTTCGGTGATGCAGGGAAATTAATGTGCAAAATAGAACAAATACCTTGGTAACCATCTTTGAAAATTTAGGATCATAATTTTCCATGACGACTTTTGCCATATCCTCGAATGTCAGTTCATCCATGTAAGTATACTTACCGGGATAAATCCCATCGGTGTTTAGATTATCCGCGTGGCAATACAATAACTGCCCTTTGATGGTTTCCGGAAACCCGGGTATGACATCTCCAAAGCTAGCTGGTGATTTGTTCGCCGTGGATTTCACGTTCGAGTTTAAGACACACGTAATTCTTGGTGTCTGCACACTTCCATGGGTTGAAACGGAAGTTGACAGATATGCCGGACTGGCTACCTTGCCGGCTACTGCGGAAGCTGCAACTACGGCTGGAAATTTTAAAAATTTAAACCCGTTCTTAAAATCATTATCACTCCTTCGATAAGACTAGGGCGCAAGAATCTTTCTTACCAGGTGAAGCAAGGTATGCTAAGGCGCTCGGAGAACCCATACGGCCCTTGAAATTTCGATTGGTCGCCGAAATACCAACCTCTCCATCTTTCAAGAGACCGGTGCCAAGACCTATGAAGAAGAAATAGCCCATCGATCAATCATAACATAATTTAATTTCAAGATGATTGATTAAAAAAAAACAAAACAAAACACACCAATACATGGTCCACAGCCAGGAGGCAATACTTTAGCACCAGCGTCAACGAGTGTTTGCCAATCACCACTTTTCTCCGCATCATTCTGTACCTCGCTGCTAGCCGCCGCAATATAAAACTCAACCCCATCTGCAACTTTGCGACCTTTTATAACTTCAGCCGCAGCCTTTAGATCGATCGCACGGGAATTAACACACGACACAAGGTATGCCTTGTGTATGGCAATATTTTCTTTTTCAAGCTCAGCAAGAGATGTTGAAACTTTTACCGAGTTGGGACCTGACACATATGGTGTCACGGTCGACAAATCTAATGTCAAGTGTTTTGCATAATATGAATCGACAGATGGTCGTAAAGGGTTCTTTTCAATTTCGTCAATTCTCGAATGATTGATCCTGGGATGGACAAACGGTTTGTTGTTTACAATGGCTTTCAAATTCTTATTCTCGAATCTCGTAAGTTCCAATTTTTCGACCCTGTTTCTAAGCCATTTTATTGTAACATCATCTACCGGGAACAAACCGACCAAAGCACCCCATTCTGTTGTCATGTTAGATATGGCCAGACGATCTTCAATGCTGATTCCACGAATACTTTCCTCCCCTGTAAATTCGATCGCACAATTCAACACTTCGTCTTTGTTGAACATTCCACACAATGTGATAATAACGTCCTTCCCCGTGACGCCACTAGGAAGTTGCCCTTTGAATTCTACTTTTACGACGGGCGGAATCTGCCACCATGTCTTTCCGGTAGCCCAGATGGCCGCCGCATCTGTTCTGACTATGGGCGTTCCTAGGCATCCTATCCCGCCGTACATGTTAGAGTGAGAATCAGAGGCCACAGTCATTGTATAAGGAAAAGCATAGCCTTCTTCAATTACTATCTGATGGCCAATTCCTCGGCCGGCAGGATAAAAATCCACATTATGAGTTTCGGCAAATTTTTCTATTGTGTCATATTTCGCCAAGTTCTTCAAGACATAAGAAAAAATATTCTCAAATACAATTTTTAAAGGTACAATTCGCAACCGAGTTAATCGAGTCAGTATACCTTTTCGGATTTATCTTGCACATTGTGATCAAGCGTAAACACGGGTTGCCTCGGAAATTTAATGGATTTTGCGCCGATATTTTTAAACCTAATTTAAAGGTATTAACTAAAAATGTGCAGGATGCATTGTTGTCTGCGTATCAAAATGTAAATCCAATGCCCGACTTACTTTGACATGACCACAGCTGTATTATCATGAGTCATCACATGTTCCGGCTGAATGCTCACAAAATCCCCACTTTTTACTTTCTGACCTGGCAATAAATCCAAC
>CAJVPV010003165.1:0-11703 GCA_910591835.1 Acaulospora morrowiae | reverse complement strand
AACAAAGGTTTTGACCAGTTAGAGACACAAAGGGTAAGGGCAAAGCAGTTTATAAGACAGATTCAAAAAAAACAAGAGATGAAATGAAATATATTGTGAAGACACTTCCTAAATATTATAAACTAAGGGTGAACAAAGTTTTTTCGAGTTCTAAAAATAAAAAAATATTAGCCAAGCTAATACCTGAATTATTGAGTTTAATGGCTCCAAACTTTAATCCCACATGAAGACAACTACATGACTGGTTGGGTGCCTTACATCATCACTAAAGGGAAAGGTATCTAAAATCAAAATCAGAAAAATTAGATGCAGACAATAGGCGTTTGCATACAAACTGTCGGTTAAATGAGATAAAAACATTAGGCTTATATATATACATTATTTTACATATACTAATTTTTAACAAATAATAAAGAAAAAGGGCCAAAGAATTAAAGCTGCAAGATCATTAATTAAAAACAAGTCTAAAGAAATTACAAAATATTGGGATGAATTGCTTGATGTCCTTAAAGAAATGAAGGTTTATTCACTTGAAGAAAGTGAAATTGATTTAGAAAGTGATAAAAGAAAAGTAGTCATATATAATTATAGTTGGTGTTCTTATGAGGTATTTAAATATTATTAAAATTAAATATTTGTTTGCTGAATATTTATATACCAAATATTTATTTATTATATAGTTAACTAAATTGCTAAAAGAAGTTTTGAACAAATATTCAATAGAAATTCAATATACAAAAATAACTCATAAGAGAACTTATAAGACTGTGACTTATTATGATATAACACTACTCAAAGATTTGCTAAATTGGACTTACTATTCAGAAGGAGAAGCTGAAGAATCGGTAGAAAAACATAAAAAATGAAAGGTTGCCAAAGAATCATCAATATATTTGGAAAAGCATCAAATTGGAGAAAGCATAATAATAGATAAGATCAGGGAGACAGTTGCTAGGGTGAAAGCAGTAGAAGGTACAAAAATTGATAAGAAAAAATAACTAAAAAAAAAAGAGGAAAAAAAGAACATTAAGAAGATCATCTAGAATAAGATCAATTAAAGAAAAAGAAAAAGAAGTGATAGAAAAGGAAGAAGAAATAGAAGATAATAAATAACTTTATTTATATAAGCGATTTTTTTATTATATTCAAATTATATTATTTTATTATCATATTTTAATAAACTTTTTGTTAATTATAATTACGAATAATTATTAAATTTATTAATTATTTTTATTTTTAAATAATAAAATTAATTGCTAATATATATAAAAATTCAAACATAAAATATATTAAATTATGGCTAAGTTATTTATCAAATATTGTATTTATATTGTCGAATGCTATAATGTTATAGTCGAACTATTAACGAATGTTTAATGAATATCTATATTTGATTTTATACTGAGTGGTACCAAATGATATAAGTTCGACTTAAATTAATTATAAAAAATTTAAAAATTTAGCAATAATTCGACATATCAAATGACCAAATTTCAACTAGTATTTGAGTTTCTATGGCTTGTTACTATCTCTAGAAAAAATAGTTACCAGCAACTTAAATTAGATTATAAAGATAACTTTATAATCTAAAGGTAACTTTATAATCTAAAGGTAACTATATAATTTAAAGATAATTTTATAATCTAAAGATAACTTCATAATTTAAAAGTAACTTCATAATCTTAAAAAAATTTCATAATCTTAAAAAAACTTCATAATCTAATGGTAATCTCATAATCCAAATACATAATCTACTGATAACTTTATAACCTAATTGTATAATCTATTAATAATTTCATAACCTATATAATAAATCTCTTCTCATCTTATTAGTTTTTTTTATAATCTCCTAGCTATTGTTTTAGTTAATTCTTACTATATTATTTTGTGTAATTCTTTAATCTAATAGTAGCTTAATGATTTAATGGTAACAGTTATTCTTTAATTTAGTGGTAGCTTCATAACCTATTGATTACATTTTTCTTTTTTATTTTTAGTCTTTTTATCATTAAAGAAGTATTTATTTATTTTGCAGATTTATTACCTTTTTATTGATAAAAAGCAATCCATTTGTTTTACTCCTTCTGGGCCTTTTTGGTTATCTGTTAGGGTGTTGAGGCTTTTCTTTTTGCGCCTATTTGGTTCCTTTTCTAGATTCCAAAATGTGATAAAAAAATATCATGTCGGGTGGCGCAGTAATTTGCAGATCCGATTTTGGCCGGCACTATACCATAATTTCTGGCCGATCTTTAGGACACATGATTTGAGTTCCAACTCAGCGCCATGGTATTGACCTGATAATGACCTGGTAGCTACTATGGAACTGTCTTGGAACTGTTGAGGAACTAGCATGGAAGTGTTATGGAACTGGCAGTTTTTCCAGCTTGGATGCCAAGTTATTATGTTCAAGGATCTGGCCGAAATTGTGAAAAAAAGTGGCCTATACTGCGCCTTACTGCTCCGGTCACGTGACTTTCGCTGACCCGCGGGTCAGAGAATTCGAAATGCAAAATATATAAAACTGTTCATTACTATAGTCGGCCTGCACCATTTATGACCCAACTATTGCCCATTAGTTGCTGGTATATGTATGCCAATTTCGCATGGAGGTGTAATATGTATTATCTTGGCTTGACCCATTTGATTGCCGGAAGTGCACCATCTTGCAACCTTATTATTACCTATTTATTGCCGGTATATGTATACTGATTTCGTGTCCTGAGATTGGAGGTGTAATTTGTATTATTATGGCCGGCCCATTTGATTGCCGGAAGTGCACCATTTGCGACCCAACTATTGCCTATTAGTTGCCGGTATATTGGCGGGATGTTGTAAGCACTTCCGAGGTCCGATCATGGTCTAAACTAGGTCGGGGTCATGAGTATGCCATTTTCTTGGCAAAACTTCGTCAACAATCTTAACGATCAGCCGAAATGCAATTCCATATTTGCTACCAACTGTGGAGACATGATCCGTCCTAGTTGTCTAAGTTATTAGGTCAACTAGGACGGGAACTAGGACGGGTTTTGTTATGGGAGAAGAGCTTCTTTCTTCGATTTAACTTGTTCTTTTATATTACGTCCTAGTTGTCCTAGTAAAAATAAAAATTCTAGAAAAATCGTCACCTATCCTATGGTATATGTATAATATACAGTATGTATGCTATTTGTATGCTGTATATAACTATATACCGGTATATCTATAGGTAAAAAAAGTAAAGTAGTCCGAAATTTACTAGGACAACTAGGACAACTAGGACGGACTATTTCTTTCCCTTTCATTCGTCTTAAAATTACCATCTAGCTATATTTCATTCGTCCCAGAAAACTTTGACAACTAGGACGGAAACTAGGACGGAATTCTAGGCAGGTTGCTGGGATATATTCTGGATTTTTACAAGCTTTTTTCGATGATAATGTTCCCTTGATCTATGTTTTTTTGCATGTGTATCGCAATAGTCATATTTGGATCTTGTCATCTCTTTACATCCGCTTTCTTTGCAAGCAACTTGCCTAGAATCCCGATGGACTTTACATCCTTTTGGATTATAGCATCTCCGATTACATACTTCGCCAGTCCTAAGGATATATGGACAATAATAAAAATTCCAGGGTGTCACCTTTTTTCCGCCTCCCATTTGTGTATACCGATTAATAATCTCGGATAATTAATTTCATTTTAAATTTTTTTTCTTGCGAATAATATACCTTGAGATTTGGTATAACTATAAATTGCTTGAGAAAAAAAAAAGACCGAACAATCCGAGCTTTCAGAGTTCCTCGACGCGCCCTCCGCCCTTTTTCACCCAGAGGCTGAAAAAGATAAAATGAAAGGCAATCAGGTCATTCGCTATTCTGGTGAAAAATACTTGTCGGAGATCCCAACTCGAAATAATATAGTTGCGGAAAATGATGAGGGATTAACCGCAATCCTTGAAGATGCTCTATTCAATTGTCAGGAAATACCATTCATGGCCATCGACTGTGAAGGGTCAAGTCAAAAGATAAAGGGAAAGTACTGCTATGTACTTCGTCTCTATGGTTCCCTTATTAATGGCCAAAAAGCGGTAGTAACCCTTTTTGGTATTAGAGTATTCTTTGACGTTCTTGTTCCAGATGGGGAGTCTCCAGATGAATGCGAAGCGAGGGTGAGAGATATCCTTCTCTCTGATAAAGTGGAGACTCAAAAAATCGAGCATGTTAAAGCTTTCCCTTTTCGTGGCTACCATACAGAAAAAAAGACATATTTACGGATTTATACAAGCGGTACTGGTAAAAGAAAGACAGCCATAAAAGCTATTCAAGATAATAATTTCGAAACTGCATCAGATGATTTATACTCATTCCACCGTAAGGTGGCTCGAGAAAATGGAATCCAACTTTCCGGGTGGTCTATGCTATATATAAGAAAGGGGTTGATCCTCTCTGTCCGCACACATTCTATACTTCTAAAAAAGATTTTCAGCCGATAGAAAGCCTTGCAACAATAAGTGACCGATTCCCTATTTCAGCTCTCTTACGGGATCATACTCTTGTCCTTACATGGGATATAGAAACACAATCACAAGAGTTAGGCGAATTCGCTGAAGTCCTCGATCTGAATGATAATGCCTTTATGATTTGTATGACACTGCATTGGAAAGATGATCCAAAACCACTAAAGCAAATATGTCTTGTCGATGTTGAGACAGAATCAGATCCGGGATGGACCACAATCATATGTGGAAACCAAGAAAATCTGCTGAAAGCATTCGCCATCTGCTGGCGAGCATTTGCCCCTGACATCCACGTTGGGTTTAATGATTCCGATTATGATTGGCGGTTTATAATGGAAAGGGCCTATCATCTCAACATACTCGAATGGATGTGGGAGCAAATGACAGGAAAGTTTGAAACAAAGGAGGATATTCTAAAATGGAAATATCGTGGAAAGATAGGAGCGAAATCTGAAAATGTTTTCAAGAGGGAAGGAAAGAATACCGACGAAGAGGGAACCGTATGGGGGTCGGGTGAGGAAGTTGAGGAAGTAAAAGAATATTTGGGAGGTCCAATTAAGATCAAAATCACTGCGGAAGAGAATTTTTATTCTAGTTTTCTTAAACTCCCGGGGTGTGTACCAATTGATGTCCGAGTATGCCTCAAAAAATATTTCCCTAAGGCTGAAGTAGAAAAGGGAGGTTCGCTCAAATTCTTCTTAAAAAAGTGCGGTCTTGATGCTAAAGCTGACATGCCATATGATGTAATGTGGAGGATCTATTCAGAGGCAAAACAAGATCCTTCTCCTTCAATTACAAGACAAATGCGTGAAGTAGCTAACTATTGCATTATAGACGCATTACGTTGCCAGGAGCTTTTGGTGAAGCTAAGTCAAATAAATGATTACAGAGAAGTTGCTTCCATAGCTCATGTATCTTGTTCGACTCACACTATCACGCTAACGGAATGAAGGTACGAAACCTTCTGGGCGCTTATGCTTTTAAACGGGATATGCTATTTAGCACAAGAGTATGTGAAAATATAGAAAAAGGGAAATATTCCGGCGCATACGTATTTCCACCTAAAAAAGGGATTGAAACGAGAAGACCTGTAACGGGATTGGATTTCATCTCATTATATCCCAGTCTCATCATGGCTTATAATCTCTCTCCAGATAAAATAATACTAACACATGGAGAGGCCAATATTGCGGAAAAAAATGGAAACATTTTACATAAGATTGAGTTTCCATTTAATAATCGCACCGTCCAAGCTTGGACCGTAAGACATGATAATCAATTCAAAAAGAAGGGTTTATATCCTGTCGTGCTAGAGGATTTGTTCAACAAAAGAGTAGAACTTAAAGCACAGCTCGCCCTATTAGGAAAGAAAAGGGACCGCCTTGGGAAGACAATAAGTTCAGCTAAAAAAAGAGGCAAAAAGATTCTAGAAAGCTTAAATTCAGAATATTCATCCGTATGCTTCGATTATGATTATTCTGATTCGAAGCAAGGAGCTCTGAAGGTATACATGAACACTTTTTATGGCGAAGCTGGAAACTCCAAATCTCCTATCTTTCTTCGTGAATTAGCTGGAGGAACTACTTCGGCGGGAAAATACATTCTTAGCCTTGTTGCCGAATTCGTAACAAAGATAGGGTTTGGGATAAAATACGGCGATACCGATTCTTTGTATCTCACCTGTCCTGATAAGTATTTTAAAAAAATGCGATGAAGCCTTTTCCAGAGGCGAACTTTCTAAAGAAGCGTACTGGACCGAAATGGTCAAAATTACTATGGATGTAATAAAAAAGTTGCGCGATCAGATTAACGCCTATCTTAGGATAAAAAACGGCACATCTTATCTTAAGATGGCTTATGAAAAGGTATTATTTCCCGTATGTTTTGCCGGTAAAAAGAAGTACTTTGGGATTGGACATGAATATGAAGTAAACTTTAGACCAGATGATCTCTTTAAGAAAGGAATTGATACTGTGAAGCAGGGGAATTCTGAGCTCTTCAGGTTTGTCGGAGAAAAGATTATGTGGGAGGCTATGGGTATCGATAACACACGTCCGATTCAAGAAATTGTTAAAGATGTTCTCCGAGATGCTAGATTTAGACAGTGGGATTTTAACCAGTTTATTGCAATGTCCAAATGGAAAGCCAAAGGAGGTCTCCCATGCAATAAAATCTTTATGGAACGGATGAGAAAAAGAATAGCAAATGGAGAAAAAAATATAAAGATCCCTGACCCTGGTGAGCACTTTAGTTATGTTGTAGTGAATGATGGTCCCCGCTATAAAGAAGATGGCACGAAATCGACAAGGAAGGGCGATTATATGGAGTTCGCAAATATTGCGAAAGAGTTTAATATGGAGATAGATATCAGGTACTATTTAGAACAAACTGTAGGGATGTGCGCACGCTTCATTAATGAAGATGATAGTTTTCAACCACCCCTTTCAGATAAAATAATGCAGATTAAATATTCGGACAAAAGAGAAAAGGAGATCGATGATTATTCCCAGAAAAAAGCAAAAAACTGGCTTAAAAAATATATAAAAGGTTTACAATAAACTTTCTAGGTATTTCGATGATTCGGTTCACAAGGTGAACATAGACGATATCATTGAACTATATTATTAAGTATTCTAGCGGAGGTGTGGCAATTTCAGCTAAGAATACTTATAATATTATTTATATATTTTTTCTCGTGCAATAATACCGGCTACCTTCAATTTCTATCTTCGAACTTCCGGCCTCCGATCATATAGCCCGGCCTCGGATATGCCCGGAGGTGATTGGGATAATCATTAGTATTTTTAATTTGGCAAAATACTCCGTCAACATTGTTAACGATCTGTGTTCCAATGCAATGGATGTGTAATAAGGGTCATAAATGGTTTTCAAGTTTTAATTGTATAAAGCACTCCAAGACATGATGCCCATATTGCTTAAATAAACATGAAAATCTATGTCGCAAAGTCATAACTAACATTCTTGGCCCACCTTCCAGCATCCGCCGACCAGATTTCTTGAAAATACCTGAACATCCTCGAGGACTAGAACTCGACATCTACTATCCAATTTGCTATAGAAGTACAAGGTAAACAACATGAGCAACACGTAAAATACTTTCACAAAGATCCGGAAGAGTTTGAAAGGCAGTTGATGCGTGATCAGCTCAAAAAAAGAACTTTGCGAGAAGAATTCGATTGTTTTAAGATATGTTTGGGATTATGAGGATCCATACATAGTTATTCCAAATCATCTTTGAGAGTTGGGTTTCGTTGAATAAGTTCAGAATTTTAAAATGCATTTTATTTTTTGATTCTACTATAAGCAAGAATCAGCATAAGAATCACGTGATAAATATGGATAAAATAAAAATAATGCCAATTCGAAATTCTTTATTATAACAAATTCATTTGAAATAAAGCATGCTAAAATAAACTATAAAGAGCCCCAAGCCCAGCTATACTAATCATGATATAATAATATACGATTTCATCTATTGCAAAAGAAATTGACGAATTCTAGCCAATGCATCCAACACTTCTCGTCTCCCATTTGGTTCTGCAATGTCCAGACCATCCTCTGGACGTTCCCCTTCTGGCCACCTTTCAATAACAACTGACTCGGTCTGTGGTAAGCCGAAATCAAGTTCATTCCAATATTTTTTAGAGATTACCGTTTTGTAAAATGTAAAATACGTGGAGATAGCGCGAATACCAAATATAGTTTGATCTGGAATTAAACCAGTTTTACGTGAAGTTTGACGCATATTTTCACTCCCACACGCGAGTATCTCGGAGGCCAACTGCGCTTCTCCAAAACCTTTCGGATTGGTAAGGCACGTGTTCCTCAGATGTTTATTCTGTTAATAGAAAGCTGTTTGAGTCAACAAAATAAGAATTTTAAAATCAAAACATACAGACCTCTACAACAACCATAGAATCATCCTTCCTAGTAACCACAAATTCAGGATGTGCTGTAACATAAGGTTCGTCTGCGATGTATAATCTGCATCGCGGTTGGATGCTATGTTTGTAGATAAGAAATCATTGGAATGCATAATAAACAAAAAAAAGGATATTATAATTTCTCACCTAACTTTCAAGGGATGTTTATGCAGACCAATAATCTGAACTAGTAAATTATTTAACAGTATATCAGTCATAGATTCATCCATGCCTTCATCGGAACCTAAATTCTTGAGAATTGCGTGCACATCAGTTAAGAATGTTTTGACTTGATCATCCGAAATTTCTTTAAGTTGATCAACATCAAATTTTCTGCTTGTGAGTGTGTCACTATCGATGTTAGGAAGAATATATTTTTCTATGGCTAAATAATATTTAAATTATTAGCGTCAGATTCGTTAAAAGAGTTTGACACAGAATAGTTCGTACCTTCATTATAATTAATAAATCACAAATAACAAATAGTATTAAAGAATTTAATTTTACCTAAATTATGCAGTTTGCTACAAGGTATGACATTGCACTTGAGAGCAGGCTGAAAGCTCACTTTTAGCGCTTGCAAATCTTTTTTATTGAAATCAGTACCAATATGGTTGATTGTGCCGGTAAATCCTTGTTCCTTAAGTATGGCTTTTACCTTTTCTCGTGAAGTAGGACGAAAAAATCTTGCGAGATAAAAAGACATTTTTGGGACTAACGTTACGACACAACGTTACATTAGCCGTTACATAAATAAAAATCACGTGTAAGCCATAATGCAGTATCAGAGACCCGGATTTATTCCGATATCAAATTGAAAATTTTTATCACGATAACGGGAAAAATTCCGATAAAAGGGGAAAGCTAAAGTGGAGTACATTTCACGTGACTCAGATTTCTTATGTATATGGGTAACCAATCAAATTATGGAGCTATTCTGTATTCTAAACAATAAATTGTTCTTCGGTTTATTTTTTTTTTGACAAGTTTTACATGTTTGTGCTTTTTTTTTGATAAGTTTTGATCGTGCTTTTAACAATTATAATGGATTTTCATAACTCTACCGTTTATGCAAGCTCTAATCATAATTTAACAAACCTCGCTTCTAATGAAAAACAAGTTCCTTTAATTACTCTCTCTCTTTCTCTAACAAAAACTACTATTGCCTCTACTATTCTTCCTACTATAACTCCGTTACCTTCTTTAAACCTTACTCCTGATGAGAAATGGGTTCTTCTCTTTAATGTTAATGAATCATTTGAGATTTCAGAGGAAGAATTTGATAAATTTTGGTGACCTTTTGTTATGAATATATGGACACAGTATTACTTTTGCAAACTTCTTAATGATAACTTTTGGAAAGTTTTTATTTGCTATTTTGCCAAACATCGAAATTCGAATAAGTGAGAAAATGATCAACAAGAAGATAGTGAGTAAGAAAACAAAGAAATTCCTATCAAAAAATATAGAATAACAATGATTCAATCATCTGGCCTTTGTTATACAAAAATCAAAGTATCATAACTAGTTTTAATTAAAATAATTTGAATTGAAAATGTTAAAAACTCATTAAATCATTCTCATATTTTTACAGATAGTGATAAGCTGAAACATCCTGAGATTATTTGAATTTTAATTAAAGAAGAAGCTATTAAGTATTATTCTTCAGTAGCTATTGTTAATGTTGTCAAGAAATATATCAATTCACTAAATCTTAATAATTGTGTTTAAAATTTAAAACAAAAGAAAGTTGTGAATATCAAATATCAACTTCATAAACCTATAGAAGCTTATCTTGTTGATAGTACTAAGCTAAAACAAGATATTTTGAAAACTGTGTTATATCTAAGCAATCAAGAATATTATATTGAACAGTATTGTATTTTTCAGCAATTTTCTAAAAACATTTTCCGATGATTTATCAAAGGTATTGCTTTTATGTATCCCAAACAACTTGAGAAACTTCAATGTCATGGATGGCTAACTTTAATGGATTCAACATATAAAATCAATAAACATGATTGGTGTCTTTTTACATTATACATTCGGGATAGATATAGATGCTAAAATGTCAGCACATACTTTTTTGTAAGCAATGAGAATAATAAAACCATTGCTAAAG
Source organism: Acaulospora morrowiae (assembly GCA_910591835.1). NCBI lineage: Eukaryota > Fungi > Glomeromycota > Glomeromycetes > Diversisporales > Acaulosporaceae > Acaulospora > Acaulospora morrowiae. The sequence continues at coordinate 1,142 of CAJVPV010003165.1, read as the reverse complement.
CATTACAAATTATCAGAAAAAAATGTACTCGATAGACTTCTCAATATTTTCTTTTAGATCAGAGTAGTGCTAAGACAAATAATATTAAATAAGTTTTTCTTGGGCTTTTAGGTGGCAAGCAAAAATGTGAAATACTTTTCTGTACTGTTCATATTATGCAAACATGGATATCGAAAATCTATAATAAAAAAACTTATGAAACTATAGTTCTGGCAATACACAAAAAACAAAAATCAGCTGTGAGCAATTACTTCAAGATACTATCAGTTCTTGTTTGGTTCCTACTATTTTTATATATGTTAAAAAAAACTATATAAAAAATATTCATCAGTAGGCTCTTTGGGTATGTCAGTACTTACCTTTTCTTCTTCAGATTATCTCCACAAATCCTCTTAAGTCTTATTATAGCAAGCTCAAAAGAATAACATCTTATTTGCATGGATTAATTGATAAGCGATGCTTTTTGAATCTTACTTTGGATATTGTTTAATTTTATGTTATTTTTTTCTAAGTGCTTCTTATAAAATTGTCACTCTTGATATTAAGAAACAAACTGATTCTGAATGTGTTGCCTTCAATTTTTGCCAGAAGAAAATATTTGCCTATGGTATAGAAGACAAAATCCTTGAAGAAATTCATAAGTTTTCCTTCCCTTTATAAAAAATGCTTGTTCAAGAGACTTTCGCAGTGATGGATAGGTTGGAAAAAGGCAAAGATGCACCAGGACTTACTTCTCTTAATTGTAATTGTCTATTTCAAAATCGATATATATTGCCATACAAACATATATTTCATGAATATGTATATGGCAACACAAAATTATTAATAACTAATGCTTGGAAAATATTTCAAGAATTATTTGAAGAAAGTGGGTTTGAGGTTTATGAAAGATGTGAATTGGTAATGATAGATATTTCTGAGCAAATGAAAGAAGAAAAAAAAGTGAAAAATCATCATCTTGTTGTAAATGAATTAACAGAAAGATTGTGTAATATATACTTTAAGGCTAAAGAGAATGGTATTGGACAAGTGAAAATGTTTATTAAAAAATTAGAAGCATTTTTATATCCACTTATTAATAATTTTGAAGTAATTAAATAAAATTAATTTGATCTTAATAAATTAATCAATATTTAAGTTTT